>ML776987.1:99592-112377 GCA_009831015.1 Picea engelmannii
ATGGAGGATAGATGAAAAGGTAAATATGGGAGGTTGTGGTGTTAGGGTAGTTCTAACAAAGGCAAGAGAAAGAAGTTGATGACACTGGCATGACATTGGAAAAAGGTGTGAGTTGACATAAACCGACTAAGAGTGAACATGAGAAAGAGAGGAAAAACACTCTAATATAGGGTTATCATAAGAATAAATGTAACATATGGAAACTTGGAGTTAAGGTGAGCGTAACAAATGACATTCATTGTTCTAGGATTTCTGTAGTCATTTAGGTGCCATACACTAGTCAAGGACATAGGATGAGTCCCATATGACATACGATAATCTGTAGAGTGTGAGCATAATAGGCATCATAAACTAGTAATATAGAGTCATCAAAAGCACAAAAACAACACATGGTAGCCTAGATTTAGTGCAAGAATGAGAGGTGGCATACATCAATGGGGTATTTTATGCAAGCGTAGGAGGCGACATGCATCAACCTAAGTTCAATGCAAGTGTAAAGGTGAAAAATATCAATGGTACCAGTGGAGGAGAGAGGATCAAAGGAAGATATGATGTGATCAGAATCTAGACCAAGGGTCAAAATTTAGCCCAGAAATAAAAGTGTTCAAAATCACCTCAAAATGAACGGGTGCGTAGGCCTCGTCATCATGAACCCAATGCACTTTGAAAGGGGTCAAACAAACATCGGATGAGTGAGATATCACGTTCTGTTGAATTTTCCAAACAGGCAAAAATTTGTTGATTGTATAATCCGTACAGTCCGTATAGCTGACGTGGAAGGGTCGTACCTCACACATGGCAGTGCTAACATGTCAGATGCTGATGTGGCAAGTGGTGATGTGGAAAATGCTGAGTTGGCAACGTAGAGTTGACAAGACACATGGGAAAATGATGTCAGGGCACGTGGCATTTTATTGGCCAATCGTGTGGTGCCAGTGGCCCAGACATGGGCTGCCATGTGGCACCATGTTTTGGTTTATGCTAAAAGGTTTATGGAGTCCGCAGGGATCGAACCCCTAACCTCCCCCATGGTTGAAATATTTGGAAAGGGTTGGGCTGCCATTGCACCCACACGTTGTTTCTTAACTATATATGATTTGAATAATATTTAAATTCAAACTATTCTGTAGTTTGGGCATGAGTCTGGGGTTGGCGCTTAGCCCCATCCCCCGTATATATGTACACCCCATACGACCACCAAAGATTTGCATGCGGGTATTTAAACCACGTTCAAATGGTTAATACCACACACCCAACACGTGGTGCAACCACGTCCAATCTTGCAACGTAGCCCTTCATTTGCACTGGGACGTGGCCACATGGCGTCCCATGCACCCAACACCTCCGTGATTCGGGGGCTTAGTTTGCTAACTGTGCGACAATTTGGCATGTTTTGTGGGAATACGCACGTGTGTTTGGTTTAGGCATGAGAAACACCCAGAAGACAGGTTACTCACACCGGAGTGTGAATTGGCAAACCAGAGACAACAAGCTGGAAGGAGGAAAATGGCAGGAGGCCTATCTTCTTCATTTTTTGGCCAAATGAGGTGCCAAAAAAGCCTAGCTAGGGGTTTTTGGATGTTCATAATCCATTGGAACAGTTTTCAAAGGCATTTGGAGACTTCTTTTGCAGTTTTTTATACTTTGAAGTTTCAGGGAGCTCAAGGGAGCTTAGGGCCACCATTGATGGAGGTCATGCTCAGATGAGCCCAAGTCTATTTTTTGTAACTGAATAGCCATTTTTGACTAATTGTTATGATATGAACACATTGGGATAGGTTTCAGAGGCATTGGATGACTTTTACAGGTGTTGTTTCCACAAGGAAGCTCAAGGAAGCTCAAGGTCACCAATAGAAGAGGTCATGCCCGGATGAGCCATGGTCCGTTTTCAGAGATCCAATAGTCATTTTTGGGTTTTTTATGTATTTTGAACCCAATGGTGCAATCATTAAATCCATTGGAGTTGAGAATCAACTTTTAAAAGAATATTTGACAAACTAATCCTAGAGAGCCTAGTCCATTGATGGAGGCTCAAGGAGATGTAGCCCAGTTGGGGGTGAACTCCTTTATCATCTTGTCTTGTTGTGAGTTTTTGGCTAGTTATTGTTTTCTGCAAAATATGTTTTGATTTTGTATTTATGTAAACAACATATTTAACCTTTTAAAAACCTCACACATAAACCTCTAACAGAAGCATAAACTTGACACATAATTTCTCTTACACAACTATGACATTGAGCAAGGTCCCGAAGTTTATATTTTAATGGAGTAGAGAGTGCTTTCATAGAAAAACAATTCATCCCCCTATTTTCATATCAGGTGGTATCATAGCATATTTTTTCTCATGTGATTTCCATTGTTAGCTAGAGTTTTAGTTGTTGGTATTATTGTGCAAGTTTTGTGTTGAAGTTTGATATCTTTCAAGGATGGAGGAAACTTCAAACATTGACAGTTCTCATACATCTTCATTATCCAAGTTCTTTGACAAAGAGAGGTTGAAGGAGTTTTTAACCATGAGAGATATGCCACAAGATATGTGGGAATATAGAAAGGAGAACATTGTCCTTCAAGAGAAGTTGATGGCCATGAAAGAGGAGAAGCACTAGCTTCTTGAAAAGTTGCATGAGATGGAGACTCAACTCCATGAGGCAAAGGAAACCCTCACAAAGTACATGCATGAAAATGAGGTATATAGCGTTGGTTTTTCTTCAAATTCCTCTCAAGATTAATGCTTTGGTGTTTTTGAAAATCACACTAGAGGAATAGGGTCTAAGTTATTGTTAAAAATTGTCTATGAAGGTAGAGGGTTAGGAAAGCATGCACAAGGAATTTTTGAGCCTATTGTTGTTGAGGAGAGGCCCAAGTATTGTGGTCTTGGATATGAACAAAAATATGGTGCATATTCCAAAGTCGAGGAGACAAGGGAAAAAGTTCCAAGAACAACTTTTGTTTCAAGTTTAATCCCTCAAGCCTGCAAAGTATGTGTTCAAGATGAATGCAAATGTGTGAAACAAGAGAGTTCTGACAACCATGAGAACAAGAAAATTTGTGTTGGTCTTCAAAAGAGATCTAGTAAATCTTCAAATTCACCTCCTGAAGAAGGCAATAAAGGTGAATGTCCAAGAACTTTTGTTTCAAGTTCAATCCCTCAAGCATGCAAAGTATGTGTTCAAGATGAATGCAAATATGTGAAACAAGAGAGTTGTAACAACCATGAGGAAAATAAAACTATTGTTGGTCTTGAAAGGAGAGTTGGGAACTCTTCAAATTCACCTCCTCAAGAAGGCGATAAAGGTGAATATTCAAAGTATATTTCTGCCTATAATTTAGTTTCTTTTGATTATGTTAAGCATGGTAAATTTGCATGTAAAAATGACAGGAAAATTCCATGTACATATTGTGGTTGTATAACCATAATGTTTCAAGATGTTGGAAAAGATTGACCACATTCAAGAAACTTTCCAAGAAAAGGAAACTTGAAAAGAAGATGCAAAAGATTGGCACTCATTGCTAGAAGAGAGGTCATCTCATTGACCAATGTTGGACATTGCATCCAACCACTCATCCACATCACGAGAAGTAGATGGATAAAGAGACTGACAATAATGGAAGAGGAGATTCCATCATTAATGTGAGTCAAGATAATTCACAAGAAGAGGATTTTCAGTAGGAAAAGTCACCACTGAGTTGGCTTGGTAAGAAATGGTTAGATTTCTTGAACAAGTAAGGCTTGCATTTCTTTGTTTGTAGATGCATATTTCATCCTTATGTATGAATTTTTATTGAAAGTATGACAAGTTGTAGTGATTTATCACAACTTGTATGATGCAAGTTTGCATGTGAATGCAATTCATTTGAAGGCATTCATGTTGGTGCACAACTTCGCTAGGAGGATGTAAAAGATGGGTATGATACTCACTTATTGCAACCATTTAGATTTTCATTTCAGCTCTTATGTACCCACATGTTTTGGGATTTATGTACTTATGTTTGTACTTGAAGGAGAGTTGAAGAGCTATGAACATGCATGTGCTTTTGTATGTGTAAACAGTGAACTTGATGATAATTTCACTATGAGTGACTCATGAATGTAACATGGTTGTGTATCATGAATGTTGAATTCTCATTGGGAATGTCGATATGTTTCAAATGAGTCTTGACTTGTGTCGATTTTTTCTTGACGACTATGTTGTGTCGATCATTTTTTTCGACTTAAATTTAATCGATGGTGTTTGTCGTCTTGTAAGTTGATATTGAGTACACCAAGATCCAGGAAAACACCATGTACTTTGATGAAGTATAGGATGTGACTGTTATTTCTTGAAGAGAAAAAGACTTTGATGGCATCATTTTCAATCTTGTATAAAATTTGTTTTCAAAATTGATGTTTTTTCTTGGTTTGTGACAAGATGTCGCAGGAAAACTTTTTGCAGCCATTGTAGATCGGATTGTGTTGATGCCAAAGAGTTCACAAGAGGGACTTGATTCTCAATGGGAAGGCTAGCAGTCTTCCAAGAACAAAGAGAATAGTGGGTCAGAAATAGACAGAGAACAATGGTTGAGGGACATAGCCAGTTGCAGTGCAAGGCATGTTAAGGTACCTAGGTGATTGCCAAAAAAAGGACTTTTCAAGTAGAATCAATTGATAGAACTTGAAAGCAGAAGATTATTGAAGCTCAGATAGATAATTATCATCTTTTGTGGGTCCAAAATCCTTTCAATGGGAAGGCGTGATCAGAATCTGGACCAGGGGTCAAAATTTAGCCCAAAAATCAAAGTGTTCGGAATCACCTCAAAATGAATGGGTGCGTAGGCCTCATTGTCATGAACCCAACGCAATTTGAACAAGGTCAAATGGACATTATATGAGTGAGATATCGTGTTCTGTTTGATTTTCCAAACAGGCAAAAATTTGTTGACTGTACAATCTGTACAGTCCATACAACTTACGTGGAAGGGTTGTACCTCACACATGGTAGTGATGATGTGTCATATGTTGATGTGGCAAGTGATGACATGGAAAATGCTTATTTGGCAACGTAGAGTTGGCAGGACACATGGCTGAATGATGTTAGGGCACGCGACATTTTATTGGCCAATCGTGTGTTGCCACATGGCCCAGACATGGGCTACCACATGGCACCATGTTTTGGTTTATGGTAAAAGTTTTATGGAGTCTGCAGGGATTGAACCCCTAACCTCCCCCACGGTCAAAAGCTTTGGTAAGGGTTGGGCTGCTATTGCGCCCACATGTTGTTTCTTAACTATATATGATTTGAATAATACTTAAATTCAAACTATTGTGTATTTTGGGCATGGGTCTAGGGCTAGGGATTATCCCCAACCCCTGTATATATTTACACCCCATACGACCACCAAAGATGTGCGCGCAGGTATTTAAACCACATTCAAACGGTTAACACCACATGCCTGAAACGTGGTGAAACCATGTCCAATATTGCAACGTATCCCTTCATTTGCACTCGGACGTGGTCACATGGCCCCCAATGCTCCCAACACCTCCGTGATTTAGGGCTTAGTTCGCTAATGGTGTGACAATTTGGCACGTTTTGTGGGCAGGAAATTAACGCAAAAAATTGTCCCCTTGATTACTATAATTTACTCTTGAACATATAATATGAACAACAATGAAATGATTTATAAGATTTCCATTGTTCTTATTGGGAGTTTTTTTGGGCTAGCTTAGACTTCCCATTATCAACTCTAGCCACTTCTTACCTGGTAGCACCCAATATTACCTAGTTGTCCCCTTGTCTTCTCTTTATCTGTCTCTGTAGCTGGAACATTTTTTGCATTAATTTCCTATCCACTTGGTTGCTCTCTCATTTCACCCTCTTGAGCTACATGATCTTCAATTTTGAGAAGATAATACATACCTATAAGTTAGGAAATAAATATCTACAATCGCAGTAAATATTTCTAATTCTGAAGCATACATACCAGAATGAGTACTCTTCTCTACACTATCACTGGACATGTGGACCCTTGTATGATGCAGTGTTTGTTGAATATTGCTTAATTCACTACTGCAGTAACACTATTTCTTGAAAACAAACATAAATACTTAGTTAAGGGTGATATAATAAAATATGAATAGACTTTACAAGCATGCTACTGTGGTTTCCTTATTCATTTGATTTACCTGCGTTTCCGTGGAGATTGGAGTCTGGCCCAAGATTTTTCTATATTCAATCACACTTTTAAAACCATGCTTGTAACCAAGATTTAGGTCCTCCTCGGTGGTAGCAGTGTCAAACATATTTAACTGCAATGCATAACACCATTAAAAATACCAATAACAAAAACATATATTTGTTCGTTATTGTTAAATAAATATTAACCACAGTTAATCATTTAAATCTTACTATTCGGGATTTGAGTTTTCTGTAGCCACCCTGGCCTACTTTATGTTGGCCATGTTTTTCCACTTTGGCCTTTGTTGCTTTGGATGTGTCTGGTCGCCTACATATGGATTTTTTGAAAAAAATTAGATATTAGAATTGTTACTTAAAACAGGAAATAAAAACTTAAATGATTATATTTCATTGATAATATGACATGTGTTGTACCTTGCTTGACCAGCTCATGGTTTTCATCCTTGTTTTTTAAACAAGTTCTCCTTTGCATCCTCTATTAGCGCCTTCCACTCTTTCTCGGGAACCATGGGAGGGCGCTCGTGCGTGAGGTCTATTTGCAATTTATCACTATATTGGGCCCTGGTGTATTTTAAATTCTCGTTGGCTAACTTTGTAACCACTTTCTTGTTGAAAGTGTTGCCGAACAAGTTTACCATGTGATCTATTAAATCATCTTTTTTTTTGCTATCTTGGCCATTCCACCGTGTGCGAATGGTGGGGCCAAACAACTCCAATTATTTGTCATGTAAGTTTCTATAGAAAACATTGTTTCCTGTAGTAACGTGTTATCCATTAATCAATTAATAATCTCAACAAATGTCCATTTCAATTTCATGAAAAAAATGAATCAATTAATGGGACAATTACCTGCAATCTTCTAAATCTTTATCGAAACACATGCGTCATCCACCAGAAAGGTGACATCTAGTGATCCAGTGTTTTTAATTTGTTCTTCTCCATGCAGAATAGTATCATGTGCACCTACACTATGTTCCTCTCAAGAGTCATCATGTGGAGTCTCAGGCTCTAGCTCATCATGCTGGTTAAAATCACCCCGCTCATCAATGGATTCGAGGGTAACTTCAAGAGGCTCAAAAAGCCTCACTTGCACTTTGCTATGTCAACCTTTTTTTTGCAATGGATGCTCACTACTACCTATAGCAGTTGCAGGATCGACAGGTTCCCCATGCATGGGTTTTAAAAACTCCTACAAACATAAAAATTTTCTTTATCAAATCATATACAAAATATAAAACTAAAAAACGGATATGAAATTGTCATAGCTAATAAAAATATGTAAATATGCCACTTACCCCAAAATTAGTTATTGTAGTTTGTAGCTCTACAATTCTTTCCCTATCCTCCTGTGTCAGGGGTCTTTTGCTAATCAAACCTAGATATTCCATGTTAGCCTTCTTCAAGGCCTTCGTTACAGTTGTCATTAGGTTTTTCAAATAAAATATTTTGTCCTCATCAATATCCTCTATGTGAGCCTAGACATATATTGACACAATAAATCAATCAACAAAAGTTATGAAATTCACCTCTAACATTAAAAAAATGAAATATTGCAGTAATATCAGAACAACAATAACAAAATTTCAGAAATTTAGTTGTTGTAGCCATAAGTTGTTACTGTATTTAACATTTACCTGGTGAGGCACTGCAGGTGCCTTTCCATGGTCACCCTAGAGAGATGTAGGAGGTGAAACTTGGACACAGTCACCCTGGAAAGAAGTTGACACAATAAATCAATCAACAAAAGTTATGAAATTCACCTGTAACATTTAAAAAATGAAATATTGGAGTAATATCAGAAAAAAAATAATGAAATTTTAAAAATTTAGTTGTTGTAGTCATAAGTTGTTATTGTATTTAACATTTACCTAGTGAGGCACTGCAGGTGCCTTTCCGTAGTCACCCTGGAGAGATGTAGTGGGTGAAACTCAGACACGGTCACCTTGAATAGAAGTTGACACAATAAATCAATCAACAAAAGTTATGAAATTCACCTCTAACATTAAAAAAATGAAATATTGCAGTAATATTAGAAAAACAATAACAAAATTTCAGAAATTTAGTTGTTGTAGTCATAAGTTGTTATTGTATTTAACATTTACCTCATGAGGCACTACGGGTACCTTTCCACGGTCACCTTGGAGAGATGTAGCGGGTGAAACTCGGACATGGTCACCCTGGAAAGAAGTTGACATAATAAATCAATCAACAAAAGTTATGAAATTCACCTGTAACATTTAAAAAATGAAATATTGGAGTAATATCAGAAAAAAAATAATGAAATTTCAAAAATTTAGTTGTTGTAGTCATAAGTTGTTACTGTATTTAACATTTACCTGGTGAGGCACTACAGGTGCCTTTCCACGGTCACCCTGGAGAGATGTAGCAGGTGAAACGCGGACACGGTCACCCTGGACAGAAGTTGACACAATAAATCAATCAACAAAAGTTATGAAATTCACCTGTAACATTTAAAAAATTAAATATTGGAGTAACATCAGAAAAAAAAAATAATGAAATTTCAGAAATTTAGTTGTTGTAGTCATAAGTTGTTACTGTATTTAACATTTACCTGGTGAGGCACTACGGGTTCCTTTCCATGGTCACCTTGGAGAGATGTAGCGGGTGAAACTTGGACATGGTCACTCTGGACAGAAGTTGACACAATAAATCAGTCAACAAAAGTTATGAAATTCACCTATAACACTTAAAAAATGAAATATTGGAGTAATATTAGAAAAAAAATAATGAAATTTCAGAAATTTAGTTGTTGTAGTCATAATTTGTTACTGTATTTAACATTTACCTAATGAGGCACAGTGGGTGTCTTTCCACGGTCACCCTGGAGAGATGTAGTGGGTGATTTTTTACCACGATCACTCTGGACAGATGTTGACACAATAAATCAATCAATAAAAGTTATGAAATTCACCTGTAACATTAAGAAAATTGAATATTGCAGTAATAACAGAAAAAAAATAATGAAATTTCTGAAATTTAGTTGTTGTATTCATAAGTTTTTACTGTATTTAACATTTACCTGTTGAGGCGAAGTGGGCGCCTTTCCACGGTCACCCTCTCCATCTATTCGATTTAAGTTGTAATCGATCAACAACTCTTCATCTGGAACTATTATTTTTGTTGCACATACAAATATACGATTTCCTTCGCGTGCCTCAAATATGCAATTCGGTTTCTTAGTTGTTGCCATTGGTCGTGCACTATTTATAAAGCTCGCAATGTTTCCAGTAGCTTTTAGCCTTCCATCAATATACATAGTTTCCCCTTTATTTTGATTGTTATCTAGTAGTTGTATATAATTTGCGGCAACTCCATATCTCCACATACTTTGTGTATATCAGACTAACATCAACCAATGATTGTATTTGTATAATGGTCTGACATACTCCATCAATTCAGTTACAGTTCCATAGCTGACCTTTATTCCATCCAAGGAAAATAACCCCAATCCATGTAAGGACGAAGGAGCAATGTGATACATCCTCCCGCCGATGAAGAAAACTATGTCCACTTCAGGTAGCTCCTTAGGTGCAAATCGTTGCACTAGATGTTTATACCTCAAGGGAAACTCAATGTCACCTATCCTCTCAGCATCATAATTACACGATCCTCCGTTAGCTATAAAAAATTGCATGCGGGTACAAAATCTTTTCTTTACCTTTTCCAACTTAGTTGATCTAGAATCGGTAGATCTAGTACAACATGTCTCACTTTCAACCTCTCTTACTATATCTTGATCATCACTCGAGGAAGATAGATCAGACATATACCTATTTGGTGGTACCTACACTCATTAAAACAAGAAGATAAGTTATCATGCCAATATACTTTTTTGGTACCAACACAATTGCATATAGTTGCATTTAGTTGCATAAAGTTGAAATTGCCGCACCTATCCATCATATAGTTGCATAAAGTTGAAATTGCCACACCTAGTTGCATATAGTTGCAATATAGTTGAATAAGTTGCATATAGTTTCATAAGCTACAATATAGTTGCGTAATGTTGCATAAGTTCCATAAAGTTGCTTAAGTTGCATAAGTTGCATGTTCCATAGTTGCATATAGTTGCATATTTGCATATAGTTGCATACGAAATTGTTGCAATATAGTTGCATATAGTTGCATAAGTTGCATATAGTTGCATAAGTTGCAATATAGTACCAACACAGTTGCATATAGTTGCATAAGTTGCAATATAGTACCAACACAGTTGCATATAGTTGCATTTAGTTTCATACAGTTGAAATTGCCACACCTATCCATCATATAGTTGCATATAGTTGCATAGTTGCATAAGTTTCATATAGTTTCATAGTTGCATAAGTTGCGTAAATTTGCATAAAGTTGCGTAAAGTTTCATAAGTTCCATAAAGTTTCTTAAGTTTCATAAGTTGCATGTTGCATAGTTACATATAGTTGCATAGTTGCATATAGTTGCATACAAAATTGTTGCAATATAATTGCATATAGTTGCATAAGTTGCGTATAGTTTCATAAGTTGCAATATAGTTTCATATAGTTGCATAAGATGCAATATAGTTGCATTTGACAACTCACCAATATTTGAGAATATAGTTGCAATATAGTTGCATTTGGAACCATTGGTACGTTTTCATAATAATAATAGGTCTCAAGGTGTATCCCATGACTAGAGAGGAAAAAAAGGGCCTTAGGTCCTAAACATATTTTCTTTGGCTCATTGCCCATTAACAAGGCCTCAAACCACCACATCTATCCTATTTAATAGACTATGGTGCTTGGGTGGGATATGGGTGTCATTCACAATTTTTTCACACCATGTATGGAACTTAGGTCTTGTCCATGGTCAGGGAAAGAACATAAGGTTTTTAGGTCATATTTAAATCTTCTTAGGATTAAGCTTCATGATGAAGTTGTCAAAAAAAAACACAAGACATATGTAAAAATCTTTAGCCTCTGTGTGGGATCTTTGGTGCCATTAATAGTTTTTTCATAATAAGAATGGTTCTCAAGGATTGTACCATGCCTAGGGGAAGAAAACAAGAACATTAAGCTCACAATGAAAGTTCTCAAATTCAAGGGCCATGAACTAGGCCTCAAATAACCATGTAGATTATTTAAGAGATATTTGGCCTCAAGGTCTATGAACTAACCATTGAATGATCATGTAGATAACGTTTAGCATGGTTTGGCCTCGAAGTGGTATTTGGACACCATTAGTATTTTTTCACATCACATATGGGAGTTTAGTCTTGTACCATCATCAAGGGAATGAGAAAAGGGAATTAGGATTTAAATCAACCTTATGTGCTTAATGAACAACATCAAGGCCTCCAATTAGGAATATGGGAAACATTGGTATGCTTTAAATAATAATAATGGCTATTAGGACACCATATGGGCACCATTCACAGGTTTTATGCATCATAGTTGGCTCTCAAGGCCTCTAAGAAGGAACATAGAGCCATTAGGAGGATATAGTTGCATTCATAAGTTGCATTAGGAGGATATAGGTCACACATTCATAAGTTGCATATAGTTGCATAAGTCGCATATAGTTGCATAAGTTGCATATAGTTGCATAGTTTCATAAGTTGCATTGTTGCATAAAGATGCATGTTGCATAAAGTTGCATAAAGTTTCATTGTTGCATAAAGTTGCATGTTGCATAAAGTTGCGTAAAGTTGCATAAGTTGCATTGTTGCATAAAGTTGCATGTTGTGTAAAGTTGCATAAAGTTGCGTAAAGTTGCATAAGTTGCATTGTTGCATAAAGTTGCATGTTGCATAAAGTTGCGGAAAGTTGCATAAGTTCCATAAAGTTTCTTAAGTTGCATAAGTTGCATAAGTTGCATGTTGCATAGTTGCATATAGTTGCATATTTGCATATAGTTGCATATAGTTGCATATGAACAAGGCCTCAAACCACCATACATATCCTCTCTAAGAGATATATGGAATTTGGGTGGGATATTGTAAATTCTAACCTTGTACAATATCTACTGCAAACTGATATTCATAAAAGAACAGAAAAGATAGAATGGAAAATACAAACATTACACAGAGATTTTTCACCTGGAAACCCAAACCGGAAAAACCAACATATATTATATTCATACATTGTGTTACATTGTTTACAAGACAATATACATATAGGAGCCAACGACATCCAAAACCCTAACCCAATGACTTGGATTAGTCCAAATCCCTAATTCCTTAACCAGAAATAGAAAACCATCGGCAAAAAACCATGTGCCGAAAAACCACCTAATATCATGTGGTCCCGGAAATATGTCATCCTGGTAATATGTCGTCCCAAAAATATGTCATCCTAGAAATATGTCGTCCCAGAAATATGTCGTCCAGGAAAAAAAAAATTCGAGGGCGCTGCTCCCAAACCCCCGCGTTGGGGGCTCCGCCTCCCTGCGCACCCGACGCAGGCGCTCAGACACTACTACGCGTGAAAAGAATATAACACATACCCAACATTCTCCCACTTGTTGTTTTCTTTTCACACAGGGGGTTACAGGGTTACATAGTCAATAATCCAGGGCAACAATGCCCATGGATCCTCTACACCAAGAGAACTTCTCAGTGCTCACAGATT
>ML776987.1:145350-168433 GCA_009831015.1 Picea engelmannii
CATGTTTCATATACTATATTATACAAAATAAAAACATATAAAGATCATATAAAATATATAAACATGACATACCTCTTCTTTTCAACAGTTAAATATCAGTCATCTTCTTCTTCATCTAGATCAACATCTATATCAGGATCTGGTTCATAATTGATATTGGTTAAAGGCTCATTCCTATCAAAATCATCATCAACGTCATTTTCGCTACTATAGTTATCAATATCATCAATGAGATCATCGTATCCTACATTTGGATGATCAACTTCTTCAACTTATTCGTCTGACACATCAAATACATGAGCCACCTGCTACTGATCTACATAATCATGATCTTCTTCCTCGTTATTATCTTCATCCTCAGCTACATGATTTTACTTTCTGGTCTTCCTCTTGGATCATATCTAGCAACGTATGACCAACTTGCTTTACCAGGTACCTCTAAGTAAAATACTTGCTCACATTGACTTGGAAGAACATAAGGCTCTGTACCTGGTTCAAATGCCCTTGTATTAACCATGGTAAATAGATTATCATGCTCAATAACATTTCTTTTAGGATCACGTTGATGCATCCATAGATTGTACCATTTAACCTCAAACAAATCTATTTTAAAGGAATTAAAATCACATTCAATTATATCCTCCAAATGGCCATAATACCTATTCTCAGTTTCTTCAGATTTTTTTCACTTATAGAGGAAATGTTAGTGACCTTAAACATTGCAGTTATCCCACAATCCAAGGTTTTCATCTTATCCTCCAACATTTTGATACGAAATTTACGACCATTATACCACATATCCTTGTGATGTTTCAACTGTAACATGGACAATAAGTTAAAAATAAATTGTGAATTAATAATCCTCATATAGGACTTACTAAATATATATTTCAATAATTAAACAAACCAAATACATTGAAAAATTGGGAAAAAACTAGGAAAATGTGGGTAAAAAATTTAACTTGTCTGTTTATCTTTTAAACCAAAGGCTAAATCAACTTCCCTTCATGTAAGATTAGGAAATTAATCTTGATGACGATGCGTTGCTTGAATCATATTACTCACCCCTTCTCATGATAACCTACTGAAGTATTCTTCAGTATATTCTATCCAATCAAGGTTGCTTGCAATGTATAAATGTAACGCATCTCACTCTCGAGCAACTATATAATAGCATAACAATTTAATATCATTAATTAGTTATTGTTAATAAACGAATAATTTAATAAATGTGTAATATATTAAATTTACATCAATATATAATAATTACCTTTCACAATCCTCATTTTACCTTTCTCCAATAGGACCTCCCCTTCAAATTTGTAGATGGAATCGAGATGCCAAATACGAGGCACATTCATATTTTCTACTAATTTAGGTATATATTGACTAATATACACCATGCATTGATATAAAATATATAACTCAACCATAGAACCCTCCGGACGTGCTCTTTGTCTATCAAAAGCCTTTAGTGACTTCAACTGCCTCTCCACCATCCACATCACCCTTGTGTGTACTAGTCCACATAATTCAATCTCCTCAACTTGGTGTATGAGTTAGTGTTCTTTTGCATTGAAAAATGTTGGAGGTAGATACTGTTGCATTTGACACATTAGTCGGGGAATTTCTCTCTTCCAATACCTTATATCTTCTTTATGGATTTCTTTTGATGATAACCACCTACAAATGTTGATAAAATAAAATAATATCAAGGCATACATAAATTTGTATATAAAAGATAATATGTCAATAAGTTTTGCTACAAATCACATAAGAAGTACATTTTCCTTATAAAACAATAGTTACCTCATGTATTTGCCTAGTACATAAATAATTTGTTTTATGTTGTTGTCAAAGTCGTGTGGGAGAGATAAAGGTAGAATATACTGTAACAAAAAACAAGTAATTATTATTTGTTTCCAAAAAATGCATACCAATAAGGAAATATATTATAACCTACTAATTACCTTAATGAATGTATGTCAGTCATGTGTTTTAACCTCACCAAAATCACCCTTTTTAGTTAATATATTTTGTATGTTCAATGGAAACCCCGTCAGAAACCTTATTTTTCGAATGACCTCTTTTACAATATTGCTCTGTTGCTCCATCAATAACCAAGGAAGACTAGTATTTTGTTCACGACCATCGCAATTAGAATTAATAATAACACTTTGCAATGCATGATTATCTTCTTCGATGTCACAACAAATCTTTCCAATTCTCTCTTTGTCAGTCCTTCCATCTAATATTTTCCATAACAATTATGTTATGTTCTTCCCGATATGCATTGTATCAAACAAAGGAACTATTTGTAGGTGCACATAGTATGGAAATCTAATGAATTGCATCGGGTAATTTTTCATTCCTCGTGGAAGCCCATTCGTGCCTTAACGACATTCATGAAACATCAACAAATTGAAATTAACACTAATTAATGAGACAAAATGAAATTAACCAAAGATTTATATAAATTAAGAAAATATTTATATAATAAGTCATACATAAATAATTTGCATACCTTGACGATTTCTAATATATTCCAACTTCTATAGGTGAGGTGTAATGAACCTCCCATTTCATTACGACAACAAGCCTCACATAACAAGTGTAATTTTTTTTTTTTTTGTGTGTGTATGTAGGAAGGTAATAATGACATTATACTTAACATCGCAACACGACGATGAACACAACGCATGCAACTCACGCCAAAAAAAGCATAACAACCTAACATAAAAGCACATCAAGCACCTCAAAGCAATGTGCGACATTCAACCGATGAAGAATAAGAATGACTACTCACCCGTCCTACCCTATGATGGTTAGGACCTTCAAGACACATAAGAAACACTCAAGCCCAGGTTCCCATTGATTTTGACCATTTAAGGTCTCAAGGCTGAAAACTATTCTGAAGAACAAGGAGGTGTATACATCCCACCCAACACAAGCAGACCAAGCCTACTAAGCTAAGGACAATCATCCTAACAACCCCACGCACCCAAAATTAGTTACACAAGTAACTATAACCCTTACAATGAGCAACCGAGAACATTAAATGTTTACAAAACCAAGTACACACATTAATTAAAATGAACAACAACACCCTCAATGGGAAGCACAAGCTAAAAACAACTTCGTCAATAACCCATCCATTAATCAAGGCTAAAAGGTCAATATCTATGATTTAAATTAGCGTTAATTACAGATCAATTAACTAGTCTAAATTCCATTAGTCAACGAGTTACCAACCGAACTTAACATGAATTATGACTCAATTTAGCATGTCTGAGTTACCAAGTAGGCGATATCTATAAATCCAACTAACATCAATTACATATCTAAATTAGGAAGTCTAAAATTTGCAATCTAGTCTTTACTAAGCATACACATTTTAATATTTATTACAACCTAAATGGACAATTCTATATTAATCTGAATCCCCATCCAACTAGACATAAACTTGAATAGCAACATTAACATTCTTAAAGTGGAATGCTACCATTAGCACTTATAAGAAATTAAATCTCAACATGTAGTCTAGCTATATTGATCGAACCAACAATGCTAGCGGTCTACTTTCATAGAGAAGGGAACTGGTAACTATTAACAGTGTTGCAACGATTTAACAAGGTGATTATCATAGCAATTACATGACAATTAATATAGCATTAACAAGATAGTTTACATGACTGTTTTGATAATAAGTAATATATCAATAACAAGGCATTTAACATTCTAGTTAACATACAATTAACATAACATTAACAAGGCAATTTGTATGACTGTTAACATAACCATTCATAGCGGAATAACCAAGCGATTTATATAACTGTTAACTATTTAACTTGTTGTGGCATTTAATCAATAGAAGGAATCTGCAGACCAATAACATTGTTGCAACAATTGTTCTGGCAATTAATAAGGAAAAAATTTAGCATTTTATATTGCAATTAACATGGCCTTTAACAGAAAAAGGAGGCTGCTAACCATTAACATTGCTGCAACAATTATTCTAGTAATTAATAAAGCAACAAAATAGCATTTATTATTGCAGTTAACATGATAATCAACATAGCCAATAACATTGTTGTGGTAATTAAAGCTTGACAAAGAGAACGTTGGGTATGCGTTCAATTTGAAGGAGGATAAAAGGGACAAACAAAACTGCAGAAGGACCAACTCGTGGTCAGTCAACAAAAACTCAAGCAATGATTAAGGCAAGTCGTGGTCAATTAAGATGATAACACAGTAAATTTCTAATTATAAAAAATGTGGTCACTCCAACAAGTAAAGTTGTGATTTAAATGGATAAAATCATGGGTGATTTCTACAACAACACAATCCACTTTTAATTATCAAAACCATGGTCATTTGAGCAAGTAAAGTTGTGATTTAAATGGATAAAATCATGGATGATTTCTACATCAACACAGTCAACTTTTGATTATAAAAAACGTGGTCATTCTAGCAAGTAAAGATGTGATTTAAATGGATAAAATCGTGGGTGATTTCAGCATGAAACACAGTCTGTTTTTAATTTCCAAATCGTGGTCCTTCATAGAAGGAAATTTGATGAATTGAAAAGAAAAAATGTGGGCATTAACAAGAATCAAATGGCAGCAAAATTTTAAAGAAAATCACAGTCTTCGTCAAGGGAAAATCGCCCCAAAGGTGAAACAAAATGCAGACAAGAATAATTCCTCTTTTCCATCGCCAGAATACAAAATAAAAATGTAGACCATAAATCATTTTGTTTTTCATTGCCAGAATACCCAATGTAAAATGAAGAGATGAATTCATTTTGTTTTTCATTGCCAAAATTCCCAATGTAAAATGTAGAGATTAATTCATTTCATTTCTCATTGCCAGAATACCCAAAATAAAAATGCAGACCATAAATCATCTCATTTTTCATTTCCAGAATACCCAATGTAAAATGCAGAGATGAATTCATTTCGTTTTTCATTGCCAGAATACCCGATGTAAAATGCAGAGATGAATTCATTTCGTTTCTCATTGCCAGAATACCCAAAATAAAAATGCAGACCAGAAATCATTTCCTTTTTCATTGCCAGAATACCCCAATACAGCACAGACAACAGTAAGAGAACGCAAGGATCCAATGGGAGGGGTGATGGAATGATTGCAGGGGTTCTATCAGTCAAGGCATAGAGAAAACCAACTAGGACACAAGATAATCCACACGCAGAGGTCGTTGCTAGATGGCATAATCAACAATCAGCCAGGGACAAGCATCAAGGGTAGACAACTAACATGTTCATCCTTCTCTCATCATCCTCGCATAGAAAAGAAGGGCGTTGAGATCCATAGGTCTTTTAATGCTAAGGTGACGACCGTAGATTAGGCTCCTGGCCGACTACTCAGGTGAGGAATGGTGAGCTAGTGACGAAGGCTAAACAACCACGAAGGTCATAATCAACATAGCAAGGTGGTCAAGACGTGCGGGGAAATGAAGCCATAGAAGTTGATCTATCATCGAGCTAGGCTAAGAAAATTTTAGAAAACCATCTAGACAATTAGTTCACTCACCCGAGTAAAAAATGCAGTTTCAAGCATAAGTTCTAAAACAATTTACCATACAAAATGAAGAAAGCGTACTGTTTCCTGTTCGGAGTGGACGTCCCACATGCTCCTTACAACTTCCATGTGTTGAACGATGAGACTACATCTCCCAACAAATGCTAGGGGTACTCTTCTTCCCCCTTAGTTACTCGAGCTGCAAAGGGGTCACACACTCACTATCCAGAGATTTCGACTAGCTCCTAGCTTGCCTCTCAAGGTCAAGCTACCACTCCTCACCGAGTTGGATACCAACTCCCACAAGTTAAGTCAGTGAAGTAGATATTTCAGCAGCGTAACGTTATGCAAATAGAAGAGATCCAACCTCCATCTCCTCCCTTCATTATATAGAGTATCGTGGTTCCTTACTTTCCAAAAATCTTGTTTAGTTAAGTTTTTAAAATTTAATTCCTAAAAATTCCTCCCCGTACAAGTGTCACCCATCCCCTTCATTCCTCCATAAATTAATTTATTTAATTAATTAATTATATTTATTTCCCTTACCCACCTAGAGTTACTCCTAGAACCACTCCTAGGTGTCCCCAAATTCTCTTACAGGTTTTAATGACTTTCCCCACCATTAAATTTATAGTTCAGTTTAAATTAGAAAGCTCTTAAATGGTAGATACTTTACTAAGTTTGACTTTCCGCTTTTTCCCTTATGTTCCCTTTTTCCCTTTTTATGTTTACCTCTTTTCCTAGTTTCCTAATATTTTATATTTTTCCCTCTTTCCCCTTTTAGTTAGAACTCAAAAAGGCAGGTGTGAAAATTAACCCCCTTTTTCCCTTTTCTCATTAAATTAATAAATTTTAAATTATCATAAAATAATAAAATGATTAATTCCCTTTTAAAATTTTAATCCAACAGATTTTTATCTTTTTATGAAAGAATTAATTTTTTACTCCCTTCGTGTTACAATATTTAATGAAGATCATAATTATTATTTATGTTGTTTTTATTATTATTATTATTATTATTATTATTATTATTATTTTATAGAGAGATAAAATTTTACCACTAGCCTAGTTTAGACTTAAACCTTAAATTTTCGTGATGGGCGACATTTTATTAGGGAAAAAGTTTTTTTTTAAATTCTTATCACATTGTTCATCCTAAGGCCGTATAGGTTCATTCATTTATCAAAACAACGCGGCATGCCCTTTAGAACGCACTAGGTGCTCCAAGGGTGCCACTCGCCTCATCTGTTCCCTTGTGCGACGTCCCCTTCAGGATGCACTATGTGCTCCAAGGGTGTCACTCACCTCTTTCCACTTTTCTTGCATGATGTTCCCTTCAGGATACACCATGTGCTCCAAGGGTGTCACTCGCCTCTTGACTGACTTGGTAGACATCAAAAACCCCTGGAGTCAATACTCCACTAGGTGAACTTGTGTGAGACTAAGGGCCTCTAAGGAATAAGCCCCCCGCCTTATTACGCACCCCTTAGAATCATCATGAGTGACTTTCGCAGCCTCCCCTCACGGCATCGTGGGTCCTCTCGAACTAGGTAAACGATAACCTATAGTTCGAGCCACGACGAGAGTGCTAGTAGGTTGTGGCAGGGATGTTGTCCACACCTCTCCCTCAACATCTATGATAGTCGTGCATGACCCCTTTACTCCACATGTGAGTCTAGTCGGCAAGCTATCATCAGCCTGCATCATCGACAAATCATGTTAGAACATATCCATATCATATCATCTAATCAGATGCACTAATATCACAGTAAAACAATCAAACGCCAATGGTACACTCCCTGACTCGATCCGTAGTCCAAGGGGTTTCATCAATGCCTCTGCATCCTCGAGGTCCAAAATCCTGCACAATCAGTAAAACCGAGTCAATAGCAGCTGTCTATGTCGAGGCGGTAAAACAACATGTCATCATCCCATAACAACTCATAATCAAAATCAAAAGTTTTAATAGCACAATAATCCGAATCACTTGCGAGCAAGTGTCCTCAAAGAATAAGTTCGCTCAGTGCGCCAGAGAGGGATGTTACATACACCCCCTCTTGGTCCAAACTTTGTCCCGAAGTTTCACAATATATATGCCGAAATAAAGTGTATCACAGTATCATATGTCTATCTATCAAACAAAAATGGAAATTGTTGGCACATATCATATGCATCCTTCTAGGTCACCGAGTGCGGACTATAATTGTCCCACTGGACCTTGACTTGCTCTATCGTTCGACGTCATAGTTGTCAAACGCGATGATCCAAGATGTGGATTGGCTTAGTTGTGAGCGCCCCCTCGTCCGATACCTTCAAGGAGCTCATGTCAATAACATGCGTAGGACCACTAATATATTGTCTCAAAATAGAGACATGAAAAACGTCGTGCATATGCCTCAAAGAATTAGGCAAGGCTAGTCTATAGGCCACGAGCCCCTTTCTCTCCACAATATTGAAAGGTCCCACGAACCTAGGAGAGAGTTTAGCTCCCTTCCCAAAATTGATTGAACTTTTATGCGGTTTAACTCGCAACAAGACTTGATCGTCGATCGCGTAACTACGATCGACATGGTGCGCATCGGCATAACTCTTCTGTCGATACTGCGCTTCTTTAATCCTTTGTCTTATTATTTTCATTTTCTCTTCCATTTCTTGGATCGCTTCTGTTCCTACCAGGACCCTATCCTCAAGTCGATCCCAACTCAAAGGCATCCAACATGGTCGCTCATAATGAAACTCGAAAGGGGCCATCTTAATGGTGCTCTGGTAACTATTGTTGCAAGCGAAATCCACTAGTGGAAAGAATTCTTCCCAACGTTTTTGTTGGTCCATCACGTACATGCACAACATGTCCTCCAAGGTCTGGTTCGTTTGTTCAGTCTTCCTGTCAGTCTCCGAGTGATACACAGTACTAAAGTTAAGTTGGGTTCCCAAGGCCTCTTGGAAACTTGTCCAAAATCATCTAGCAAACACCGATCCTCGATCGGATATAATCCTCTTAGGCATGCCATGTAGCCTCACAATCTCACTGATGAAAAGTCTAGCTATGTCAGGAGACTGATACATTGTATGCATAGGAATAAAGTGAGCACTCTTCGTCATAATGTCTACTACTATGAAAATCGAATCATGTCTCCTTGCTATCAATGGCAATCCAACAATAAAATCCATCAAAATAACCTCCCATTTCGATTTTGGAATAGCATGTGGTTGTAGTAATCCTACTAGGTGTCTATGTTTAGCCTTTACCTGCTGACATTCTAGACATCTGGCCACATAGTTGACTATGTCTGCCTTAATTCCCTTCTAGAAGAATAAGTGTTTAAGGTCTTCCCTCATCTTCGTGACTCCTGGGTGATCCATGTAAACTTCTCTATGAGCCTCGCTTAGGATCAACATCCTCAACTTGTCATTCAGCGGTACATAGATCCAATTTTTAAACCTCAATAAACCATCGCTATCAAATGAAAATCCTTCAAATTGTGGTACCATCATTGTGTTTTGTCCGATAAAACCCTCGACCTCTTTGTACCAGTCATCGTCATGCTGTAAGGTTAGAATCTTTTCATGTAGATTTGTCTGAAGAGGCAACACCAAAAAGATGCACGATCTCCGATTCAATGTGTCTGCCACTCGATTCACTGTTCCTTTTATGTAAGTAATCTCGAATTCGTACTCGCTAAGCAATTCTGACCAACGTCGTTGTCGCACGTTCAGGTCGCTTTGCGTAAAGATGTTTTGTAGTCCACAGTGGTCAGTCTTTAGTTCAAATTTTAGTCTAACAAGGTAGTGTCTCCAAACCTTCAAGGCATATATGATAGCTAACAACTCCAAATCGTGCGTCGCGTAGTTCTCCTGATGCCTTCTCAGTTTCCTCAAAATGTAAGAGATTACTCATTCGTCTTGCATCAAGACTCCGCCTAAGCCTTCCTTGGATGCATCAGTGCATACCAAGAAGTCCGCATCCATGTCTGGGACCTTTAGTATTGGTGTTATTGTCAACAACTCCTTGAGCCCTCAAAATTCTTCCGTGCATTTCTCGGTCCAAACAAACTTCTGGTTTTTCTTTTGCAATTCCGTAATTGGATTTTCTATCTTCGAAAACCCCTCGATGAACCATCGATAGTATCCTGCTAAACCCATGAAGTTGCGCACTTCCAGGACATTCCTTGGTGCAAGCCATTCCATAATGGCCTTGACCTTTGCTGGATCCACAATGATACCATCACCGTAGATGACATGCCCTAAGTAGTGGATCTTCGATTGATAAAATGAACATTTGGATAACTTCCCATACAATTTGTGCTCTTGCAGACACTATAGTACCAAGCGCAAGTGCTCGTCGTGCTCCTCCATTGTCCGAGAGTAAATCAAAATATTGTCAATGAATACTTGGACGAATTTGTCCAAGTACTCGCAGAACACTCCATTCATCAAGCTCATAAATACCCCTGGAGTGTTTGTCAGTCCAAATGGTAAAACAGTAAACTTGTAATGTCCAAACCTCATCTTAAAGGCAGTCTTAGGGACATTATATTCCTTAATCTGTAACTGGTGATACCCTGATCACAAATCGATCTTTGAAAACAACATCACGCCCTTAATTTGATCAAACAAATCATCAATCCTCGACAACAGATATTGATTCTTGATCGTGGCCTTGTTCAATTGATGGTAGTCAATGCAGAGCCTCCACGACCCATCATTCTTTCGTATGAAAATAACAGGTGCACCGCATGGTGACACAGTAGGATGTATCAGTCGCAGGTCCAACAAATCCTTCAGTTGCATTCTCAACTCTTGTAATTTTAGGGTTGACATCCAATAAGGCATTCTAGCTATTGATTCTGTTCCTGGTTTTAGGTCTATAGTAAACTCCAATTCCCTCTCCAACAGCATCCCAGGTAACTCCTCCAGAAATACGTCTGCAAACTCTCTCACCACCGTAAGGTGTTCTAAACCTTTCGCTAATCCCTTCTTGTTTAACACAAGGATCGCATAAATCTTGCACCCCTTCCACATGCTCTTCCATAGTTGTAAGGAAGAGATGAACCTCAGGGAAACTCCCTGGTTCCATCCTACAATCACACTTCTCTGTCCCTCATCATCAACCAAGCTCAACCATTTCGTTTTATAGTTGAGTATCGCCTCATGTGATTCCAACGAGTCCATACCAATTACAATATCATAAGATCCTAAGATCATGACGTACAGGTTGGCCCTTGTGAAAAACTCTTCCAGGTTAAGGATACAGCTCATAACCTTTCCTCCAACCTTCTGTTTGGCTCCTAAAGCGATCTCTACGAAGCTAAACTCATCCTATTCAACTTATTTTACCTTAATCCTTTTTAGCACTGCACCAGAAATGAAACTCTTGGTAGAACCGAGATCTATCAAAATACTAAGGGTCTTATCAGCGATGGTACCTGTCGTCTTGAGAACAGTCGATTGATGCTCTTCCTGGCATTTATTCACTGCTGCATGAATCTGATGGGCCTTTCCCATATCTCCAATGGTAGTGGGTTCGGTTGATCCAGATGCTCTAGTCCTCTCCACCGGGCAATCGCTCTGTTAGTGTGGCTCCCCACACGTCCAACACCCCTTCTTCGGCCAAGTAGTCCTAGTACCCGAAGTAGAAGGTGACGACCCTCCAGCCTTGAATCCTGGTCTATTTTGTTGAACATGCCTAAACTGTTGGTGCTGTGGTCGACACTGTTGTTGATGTTGTGGTCCCCAATAAGGTGTTCGTTGCTGAGGCATCGGTCGCTGAGGTGTAGTGAAAGAGGATCCCCTCTGGAAGCAACGATATCCTGGCACATGTCTGGCTGGTGTCTGATGTTGTTGTGCTCCAGAAGACACCTGCCCTTCTAGTCTCGTTGGAGTCCTAGTCTGTCCCCCGCTGATAAGCTCCTCCTCTTCTATGAGGGCCTTATGGACGCCATCATGCAAGGTTTGAGGCATCAAAATCCTGACCTTTGCATGTATGTTGCCATTAAGGTCGAACAAGAACCTGTTGACCTTATGATTCTCAGTGTTAAGGTGCGGAGCATACTAGAGCAAATCCATATAACGAGCATCGTAGTCGGAAACCGTACAACTGCCCTGTCGTAAGGCGTTGAACTCATTGAGATGACGCTTAATGAATTCCTCTGAAAGGTACCTCTCTCGGAACCGTTCCTCGAACAGTTCTCATGACACGTCTTCGACGACCACGTTCAGCTGTGGTAGGAGCGTCTTCCACCATAGAAGAGCGCTTCCTTTTAGTTGGAAGATAGCCATGTGAACCTTCATGTTGGAGGTATAATTGCGAAGTGCAAAGCACATCGCCATATTCTCCAACCATGCCTCGATGGCTGCTTCATCCAGGGCACCAAAGAACTCAGGAAATTTGACCTTCTCGAGTTCATCGTGAATTCTACCAGTACCGACTGGAGCGCGCAGAGGAACCTTAGGGGGTGTCAGTGCCCTGGCCTCATCTATGTCCAAATGGATGATCAGTGCCTCAGACATGCACTGAAAATATCTCACCAGTCCAACCACATCACCAATTGCTATATGCTCCTGCCCGACAACCTATTCATGTCCCTAGGGGTTAGACCCTCAAGCGTGGATGCTACTGGAGGCATCTTGCTTCCTCCCCTAGAACCTCGTCGTCTTCCTCCACGGTGTCCTCTAACCATGATTACTTGCACAAATACAAGTCAACTCAATTCTTAACATTATAATGAAATCATATAAACGAAATCCGTAGCGATCCCAAGTCGCCGGTTGAACCCACTCTGATACCATATGTAACCAACCTTCCATTTTGTTACGACAACAAGCCTCACATAAGTGTAATGTTTTTTTTTGTGTGTGCGTATGTAGGAAGGTAATAATGACATTATACTCAACATCTCAACCCAATGACGAACACAACGCATGCAACTCATGCCACAACAAACATAACAACCTAACATAAAAGCACATCAAGCACCTGGAAGCAATGTACGACATTCAACCGATGAAGAATAAGAATAACTACCTGCTCATCCTACCTTGCAATGGTTAAGACTTCCAGGACACATAAGCAACGCTCAAGCCTAGGTTCCCATCGATTTTGATGATTTAAGGTCTCAAGGTTGGCGACTGTTCTGAGGAACAAGGAGGTGTCTACATTCCACCCGACACAAGCAGACCAAGCCTACTAAGCTAAGGACAATCATCCTAACAACCCCACACACCCAAAATTAATTACACAAGTAACTAGAACCCTTACAGTGAGCAACCAAGCACATTGAATGTTTACAAAACCAAGTACAAACATTAATTAAAATGAACAACAACACCCTCAACGGGAAGCGCAAGCTAAAAATGACTTCGTCAACAACCCAACCATTAATCAAGGCTAAAAGTTCAATATCTATGATTTAACTTGGCATTAATTACAGATCAATTAACCAGTCTAAATTCCATTAGTCAACAAGTTACCAACCAAACTTAACATGAAATATGAATCAATTTAGCGTGCCTGAGTTACCAATTAGGCAATATCTATAAATCCAACTAATATCAATTAAATATCTAAATTAACAAGTCTAAAATTTTCAATCTAGTCTTTACTCACCATACAAATTTTAATATTTATTACAACCTAAATGGAAAATTCTATATTAATCTGAATCCCCATCCAACTAGCCATAAACTTGAATAACAACATTAACATTCTTAAAGTGGAATGCTACCATTAACACTTATATGAAATTAAATCTCAACATGTAGTCTAGCTATATTGATCGAACTAACAATGCTAACGGTCTACTATCATAGAGAAGGAAACTACTAACTATTAACAATGTTGTAGCAATTTAACAAGGTGATTATCATAGCAGTTACATGACAATTAATATAGCATTAACAAGATAGTTTACATGACTATTTTCATAATAAGTAATATAGAAATAACAAGGCATTTAACATTATAGTTAACATACAATTAACATAACATCAACAAGGCAATTTGTATGACTGTTAACATAACCATTCACAACGCAATAACCAGGCGATTTATATAACTGTTAACTATTTAACTCGTCGTGGCATTATAATCAATAGAAGGAATTTGTTGACCAATAACATTGCTATAGCAATTGTTCTAGGAATTAATAAGGAAAAAATATATCATTTCATATTGCAATTAACATGGCCTATAACAGAAAAAGGAGGTTGCTAACCATTAACATTGCTGCAACAATTATTTTAGTAATTAATAAGGCAACAAAATATCATTTATTATTGCAGTTAACATGATAATCAACATGGCCAGTAACATTGTTTTGGTAATTAAAGCTTGGCAGAGAGAACGTTGGGTATGCGTTCAATGTGAAGGAGGATAAAAGGGACAAACAAACCTGTAGAAGGACCAACTCGTGGTCAGTCAACAAAAACTCGAGCAATGATTAAGGCAAGTCGTGGTCAATTAAGATGACAACATAATAAATTTCTAATTATCAAAAACGTGGTCACTCCAACAAGTTGTGATTTAAATGGATAAAATCGTGGGTGATTTCTACAGCAACACAGTCAACTTCTGATTATCAAAAACATGGTCATTCTGGCAATTAAAGTTGTGATTTAAATGGATAAAATCGTGAATGATTTCTACAGCAACATAGTCAACTTCTGATTATAAAAAACGTGGTCATTCCAACAAGTAAAGTTGTGATTTAAATGGATAAAATCGTGGGTGATTTCAGCATGCAACACAGTCCGTTTTTAATTTTCAAATCGTGGTCTTTCACAGCAGGAAATTTGATGAATTGAAAAGCAAAAATGTGGGCATTAATAGGAATCAAATGAGAGAAAATTTTTAAAGCAAAACAAAATCTTCATCAAGGGAAAATAGCCCCAAAGGTAAAACGAAATGCAGACAAGAATAATTCCTCTTTTCCATCGCCAAAATAAAAAATAAAAATGTAGACCAGAAATCATCTCATTTTTCATTGCCAGAATACCCAATGTAAAATGCAGAGATGAATTCATTTTGTTTTTCATTGCCAAAATACCCAATGTAAAATGCAGAGATGAACTCATTTCGTTTCTCATTGCTAGAATACCCAAAATAAAAATGTATAACAGAAATCATTTTGTTTTTCATTGCTAGAATACCCAATGTAAAATGTAGAAATGAATTCATTTTGTTTTTCATTGCCAGAATACCCAATGTGAAATGCAAAGATGAATTCATTTCGTTTCTCATTGCCAGAATACCCAAAATAAAAATGTAGACCATAAATCATTTCATTTTTCATTGCTAGAATACCCCAATACAGTGCAGAGAACAGTAAGAGAACGAAAGGATCAAATGGGAAGGTTCATGGAATGATTGCAAGGGTTTTATCAGTCAAGGCATAGAGAAAACCAACTAGGACACAATATAATCCACATGTAGAGGTCGTTGCTAGATGGAAGAATCAACAATCAGCCAGGGACAAACATCAAGGGTAGACGGATAATAGGTTCATCCTTCGTTTATCATCATCACATAGAAAAGTAGAGCGTTGAGATCCATAGGTATTTTAATGTTAAGGTGACGACCGTAGATCAGGCTCCTGGCTGACTGCTCAGGAGAGGACTGGTGAGCTAGTGATGAAGGCTAAACAACCACAAAGGTCATAATCAACACAGCAAGGAGGCCAAGACGTGCAGGGAAATGAAGCCATGGGAGCCGATCTATCATCGAGCTAGGCTAAGAAAATTTCAGAAAACCATCTAGACAATCAATTCACTCACTCAAGTAAAAAATGTAGATTCAAGCATAAGTTCTAAGATGATTTACCATACAAAATGAAGAAAGTGTACCATTTCATGTTCGGAGTGGACGTCCCGTGTACTCCTTGCAACTCCCATGTGCCGACCGGTACCTCCCATCCAATGCTAGGGGTACTCTTCTTCCCCCTTAGCCCCCCGAGCCGTAAAGGGGCCACACACTCACTATCCAGAAATTTTGACTAGCTCCCAGCTCACCTCACAAGGCCGAGCTACCACTCATCATCGAGATGGGAATCCCAACTCCCACAAGTTAAGTCGGTCAAGTAGATATTTCTGCAGCGTAATGTTACACAAATAGAAGAGATCCAACCTCCATCTCCTCCTTTCATTATATAGAGTTTCAGGGTTCCTTACTTTCCAAAAATCTTGTTTAGTTAAGTTTTTAAAATTTAATTCCTAAAAATTCCTCCCCATACAAATGTCACCCATCCCCTTCATTCCTCCATAAATTAATTTATTTAATTAAATAATTATATTTATTTCCCTCACCCACTTAGAGTTACTCCTAGAACCACTCCTAGGTGTCCCCAAATTCTCTTACAGTTTTTAATGACTTTCCCCACCATTAAATTGTTAGTTCAGTTTAAATTAGAAAGCTCTTAAATGGTAGATACTTTACTAAGTTTGACTTTCCGCTTTTTCTCTTATGTTCCCTTTTTCCCTTTTTATGTTTACCTCTTTTCCTAGTTTCCTAATATTTTAGATTTTTCCCTCTTTCCCCTTTTAGTTAGAACTCACTTTCTGGATGCACCACATGCTGCAAGGGTGTCACTCACCTCTTTCCATTTTTCTTGCGTGATGTACTCTTCAGGATGTACCATGTGCTCCAAGGGTGTCACTCGCCTCTTGACTGACTTGGTAGACATAAAAAACCCCTGGAGTTAATACTCCACCAGGTGAACTTGTGGGAGACTAAGGGCCTCTAAGGAATAAGGCCCCCACCTTATTGTTCACCACTTAGAATCATCGTGAGCGACTGTCGCAGTCTGCTCTCACGACATCGTGGGTCCTCTCGAACTAGGTAAATGTTAACCTACAGTTCGAGCCACGATGGGAGTTTTAGTAGGCTGGGGCAAGGCTGCTATTCACACCTCTCCCTCAACATCTCTGGTAGTTGTGCGTGACCCCTTTACTCCACATGTGATTCTGGTCGACAAGCTATCATCAGCCTACATCATCGACAAATCATGTCAGAACATATCCATATCATATCATCTAATCATATGCACTAATATCACAGTGAAACAATCAAACCCCAATGGTACTCTCCCTAACTTGATACGGAGTCCAAGGGGTTCCATCGATGCCTTTCCATCCTCGAGGTCCAAAATCCTGCACACTCAATAAAACCAAGTCAATAGCACTTGTCTATGTCGAGGTGGTAAAACAAGATGTCATCATCCCATAACGCCTCATAATCAAAATCAAAAGTTTTAACAGTATAATAATCTGGATCACTTGCAAGCAAGTGTCCTCAAATAATAAGTTCGCTCAGTGCACTAGAATGGGATGTTACACGAGGTGTCATTCTTCGTGGTTTTTTTTTCATTTTCTTCTTTACCATTGAATTTTGCTTTGTCTGTAGTTCGATAACTATGGCTCTTAAGTAGAAAGTTCCTATACTCATCAAACACTTCCTTTGCTAAACTCCTTGAACGATGAGATTTTATCCTCGGACCACAAACTGGGCATGCAAATTTACGCTTTGTTTGAAGACCTATAAGATATATGAATAAATGTAGCATCAAATTAGAGTTACAATTTAAAATAATGCATGATTTTTTCAATAAATATATATAATATTAAATCACAAAATAAAGTAACAATATACCACAAAAATGTGTCAACCTGGGACCATCATGAATTGTCCATGATAGTATTCCATGGAATTGAAATCGTTTTTACCCTATTGGTCTAGAGATGTCATACATAGTGACACCAACCCATAACTTCAACAACTCATCGATGAGAGGCTCAATATATACAATCATATCTTTAACCTAGTACCTACCTAATTGTTTCAAAATACTGCATGATTAATTATACTTATCTAGATGTCGTGATATATAAAATAAATAATTGCCATGCACGAAACAAAGAAATGAAATATTTTGTCATACTTTAAAGAAAATAAAATATAATTAAATACCTGGAACAATCATTGCCAACATTGTGTTCTCTCTCTTGATCGACATCCAAGGAGGAAGGTTATTGTTTATAACAAAAACAGGCCACACTGAGTACGTATAATGAAGCTCTCCAAATGGATTGACACCATCAACTACCAAAAAAAGTCTAACATTACGAGGTTTTTCTTTAAAAATTGACCACTTTTGTTCGATGTAGTTCAATGCAGAACCATTTGTAGTCATTCAAAGAACATTGTCTCAACTTCTGTTCTTTGCATGGAAATCCATAAACTGTGCTATACTTTGGCACTTGAACAACTACTGGAAATGTGGAATTATTGGAATATAACGAAGAACTTTGCGAGGCACCTTCTTTGACGCTTTATCGGTTCGATATCTACTTATTTCACATTGTGGGAATTCATTTTCTAATGCATATTGTCCATAATATATGATATGATCATTAGGACATACATCAATAGCCTGATAGTCCATTCCAATTTCTTTCATAATGACGGATATTTCTCGATATGTGCGTGGAAAAATATTTGACGTTGGTAATAGAACATCACCTAACAATCTACAAAATTCTAAACAAAAAGTTAATGTAAACAATATTAATCATCAATATATCATCCAATATACTAATTTACAAATTAGAAAACAATAGAAATATAGGAAAAAATTGAAACTTTTAAGTATTTGTGAACAGGGAGGCATAAATAATTAACAAATTAAATACCTTAGTATCTGTCTGAGACATGTGTTTGATAAACCATTCAAAACCTTTAGGTTCACCAACAACAATATATAAGTTAAAAGATTTGTTGTTGAGCCTTCATAAAGAGGTTGACATGACTTCTCGAGTAGAGGATCAACATCATGACTATCATCCTGGTTGTCGTCATACATTGAAGAAAATGTGTCTTGGATCAATATATGTATCTCATCTTCCTGATTTGAATCACTAATATTATCTCCATCCATATCATCATTAATTACTTGATCAACAACTTCAATATTTTGATCTCGAAATTCATCACCCTGTAAAGTAGTATTTCTGCTAGTACTTGGAAAATAACTCTCTGGAGGTCAACATTTTGGGGGCATCGTCTATATATATAATACAATGTAGAAAATATAGTGTGTATAGAAAATATAAAAATCCCGATAAGAAATATTACTAAAATTCATGACATACTGATTATTACAGAGAATACATTAAATATTGAATCCTCTTACCAAGGAACGATATTCATAACCCCCTTCGGCATGCCCCTTTTCCCTACAATGTCTTTGGGTTGTTGTTATTAAAAGTCTTCTATTTTGCAAGCCTCTATAATCATAGCAAGAGAAATAACATTTTTCATCGCCCCTCGCCTCTAATGCCTCTCTTAACCAAGAAAGCTTCCTGTCATTTTCGTTCATTGTGACAAATCCTTGTCCTGACGTCACCATAAAAAACATTAAGTTGTCATTTTTTTTGTATTTTAGCTACTCCTTTATAATAAGATGATCATATGTGTAGAGTATCAACATCATGACGACATAGATAACATCTTTATAATAAGGTCATATGTGTATGTAAATGTTTTCTTTATATAATAGCGACATATATACCTAACATAAGTTTAGGGTTAGTGTTTATGTATCTTATTATTCCCTGCTAAAGCAGGGAATATAGCAATCGATTGCAAGTCAAAGTCATTTTGACTTTTGTAAATATACCCATTATTTATTACAATATGTTGAGGATAGGAAAGAATTTATGCGGAAGAGGGAAATGTTACAATATATTGCAGCTATTACCCTTGTTGTTATAAACATGAGTTTCCTCCCTATCTTATATATACCATAACTTATTGAATTTATCAATATAACAATCAACTTCATTAATATTTTATTCATGGAGATTTCTTTCTTCATTTAATTGAATTAGTAAGTGCTAGCTGCCAACCATTAGGTGTGCAAGTATCCCAACCATTATTGTCACTGTTATATTATTTTCAATTTATGCAACTGTGATCCCTTTTGGGTACTAGGGATGTTATAACAAGTGGTATCAAAGCTTCAATCAAGCTTTGTTGGTGTTTTTTTGTTAGGTCTTAAAAATAAAAGAGAGAATAAAATGACAATCAATTACTATCATTTCACCGATCAGGGTTGGGTTTCAAGAGCAATTCCATATCTTTATCAATAAAAAGAGAGAGAGATTATAGCTACAATTGAAGGAAAAAGGGTATGTGGATTCCATAAACCTAGAATATTATGGAATCCACATACCCTTTTCCATAGAATATACTAACTAGATCCAAAAACCAAAGACATGAAATATGGTACTACACATATTATAATATATTATCAAGGAAAAAACAAGCTAAATTAAATTTGGACATTTGAAAAAAAAATTACAAGTTAAATGAGTACATCAATAAAAAATAGCATATTAACCTTGCACGTTCAAAATCCAAGCTATGTAGATCGATAATTGGATTTGTTCAATCGGTAGGTGACAGAAAAAAATAAACATCTCAAACAAAATCCAAGAACAATGTCGCACCTATAGAAATTGTGTCGCAAAGTCTCTTAAAGTCACGTATATATAGATAAAATAGTCAACTAGCCGTTAACACTAACCAATGAGATAGGCAAAATTCTCCTCGCTATTGCCACGAAAGTTCGTCGCTATAGTGACAAAAACCTCTACTAGGTTAAAATAATATTCTCGTAGATATTGCGACGAAATTTCGTGGCAATATCGACAAAAATCCTGCCCCATTTAAAAAAATGATGAAACTAGTGGAAGCGTGGAAAAATTTCATGGAATAATCCTCCCATATGTCGTAGTAAATGTATACACAATGTGTCCCTAGCACATATCAAATCTATTGGAACGTATTGGATCATAGCATCAGATCATGAAATATCTACCTTGACAAAAAGTGATCCATCTAGTTAGTATAGTAGTGTATCACCAAGACTGGTAAGGGATATAGCTCAGTGAGGTAGAGCATCTTGTTTACATGTGTGCCAATTGTTTTAGGAAGATTTTATTGATTCGTAATAGATTCTATGTGAAATAGTCTTACTCTATATTTGTTTCTTTGGGGAACAATAGCATGACAAAGATGAAGTTTGATCTGATTCAAATTACAAATATAATTGATATGGTCAATCCCAACTTTGATCAATGCGAGGCATAATGAGTATAATACAGGGACCTCAAAATAGATTATTTTCTCTCTATGAACTTTTAGGTGTATGAAGTGTCATATTTTATTTTTGGAGTGATAGAAGAGACTCTATTTGAGTCAATCTATGCCCAAGCAAGGAAGACCTACATCAAGGAAACCATTTGAATCACTTTCAGATTGCCTATGAAGGGTAAGAATTTGGAGCACATAGAGCCATATTAGTATCTCTCTAGGAAAGAGGAGAATGACAGACTAACTGATCTTTCCATCAGTTAATGAAAGAGCCCAATGTGATAAAATGCATGTTGGGTTCTTGGAACAGTTCGAATTATTTTGATAATAAGAACTTTGATTTTTTCTACCAAGAAGGTCTACGGTTCGAGCCCTTATAGTCCTATACATTCCACTAATTTACACTACTCATACTCATATATATATATCCCCTCATAGTCCCTATGACTTGGACTTTAAAAGTATTTTGGATCAGATCAATATCATGTCCTTATCAAGATCGATGGATGGGAACATTGGAACAGGGCAGACATATTAGTATTTATCATTGATTGAGATTGATCTGATACCAGATGATCGAGCCTATAAACCCTTTTCTCATTAAGAAAAAAAAGCGGGGAGAGAAAAGAAGTTAAGTAACCACTGACATGATGATATGCAATCATCATCCATTACATTATTGGTGGTTACTAATTCACTTCCAATAGACCCAAGGTTCTAATGAGTGATCCGAGTTTATTGGATCTTGGTCTTCGTTTGAATAGTAAGTAATTAGGATTGATCATTGAAACCTTATGAATAAGGTGTAGGGGATTCCTAACTAGTATGATGAATGACTTCCTCCTTTCCTTTTATTCTCAAGGGAATCTATAAGAATGAGATCTATAGAAGTATCTTTCTGATCCAAAGATTTTAGATTCTACATAAAAATCTAGGTAGAGAATTGAGGTATTCCATACGATCTATATTACTTGGATTTGTACAATGTTGGTTGGGAGGATTGGTTGTTAACCTCCCCACCCAGGTTCAATTCCTACAAGTGACATGTTGATGACTCTTAACTGAGTATGGTTATTTTAGCTTAGATGGTGTCCTAAACCACAATGAAAAAAGTTTAGTTCAAAAGAAGTCGTTTGTAGCCATGAAAGGAAATAGAAAAGGAGATAGGTAATCTCTTCTCCTTTCATTTTTTATACATACTGACTGCAATTTAATAATTTCCTCATTGTTGTGCATGTACCCAATTTAAATTGGCATTTAAATTCTCCGTGCCCCGATGAAGTTGGCATTATTAGTCATTTGAAATGTAAATCTCTTATTATAAAACCAAAAACAAATAAATACAGAGTTCATTTTTCTTTTGATTTTACTACTTTGAATACCAGAAAAAAAAGAAGAACGAAGACTTGTTTTGAGAAGGACAAAATGCTACCATACAACAGTGACAACTCTAACCTTAAAAGGAAAACAGTGAAAACCCTAACTATAATCAGGGATCAATTTTGAAGGGAAGGGTTATATTTCAAACTGAAGGGCTAACTTTATTGTAACCCTTCTAAATTGACATGTTAAAATAAATTATTCTTTTCATATGAAAATGAAAAAACAATTAAAATTTCACCCATAAAATAATTATTTTATAACCCCTTCATTATAAAAAAAAAATTATTTTATAACCCATTCATTATAAAAAAAAAATTATTTTATAACCCATTCATTATAAAAAAAATTAACTCTTAACTTATTATTCTTCAAACATAACATATTAATTAAAAATTCAAAGAATTTGGCACAACTTCAATTTTTCTTAATTAAATACATATAATGCATTACTCAAAAATATTGGAGATTACAAAATTGAATGAAATATCATGATACTTTAACTTGTATCATCTAATGAAAGAGGTCACTGTGCCTTCATTCCTCTCCAAGTTTCATAAATTGCGTTCCAATCTACCTCGTGCAATTCCTAAGGTGCTGATAAAGACAAAAACATTAAAGTGTCTAACGTTTCTAGACCAAGTCTAGATCTATCATCATTTTTTATACGATTCAACTTAGAAAATCCTCTTTCACAACTAGCGGTGCTAGCAAGAAGAGTAAGAACAATTTTCCACAATTTCATTAAATTTGGGTAAGACTCACACTACTCAGATTCTCCTCCACATTGTTCCCATGCTGCAACCATGCTTTTCCTTGGATATGCCCGATGTAGAGTAATAGTAAAGCTTTCCATTTCACCTTCACATTTTTTTGTATCAATTATTGGTGAGTCTCCAATATCAATTTTTTCACATAGTCATCTCAACCATCGTTTTGTTTCAGAGTCTCTTTCATTCTCTTCTTCAAAGTAAGAACGAGGACTGAATAATTTTGCTGCATTGAATACTGGCAAAT
>ML776987.1:170528-188359 GCA_009831015.1 Picea engelmannii
GGATGTTAATCATCATATTGATTATTGAGGAAATGTATGCACATGAAAGTTCTAAATTAAGAAATTATTATGTCACAAAGAATAACATTATATTCAATAGTCTATCTTAAAATTCACCATTATAATGATTTACCAATTACAAAGTAAACATTATAATTAACAAATTTTACAATTTTTAACATTCTTATCATTTCCATTATATATTTATCTACACTAATCTAGTTGAAATTTAACTTATAATTAAAACATTCTAATTAGATTACATAATAACATACTCAAATTATTTCTAATTTATTTTCCAAATTCCATTTTTTTAAATCTAAGGTCATAGAAATTGTACATATATATAATGTCTTTATCAATTMTTTTATTACTAATTGCAACTTTTYTTTTCTTTAATTTACTTAACAAAAAATTGCACACAATAATAATTCAACTAATTTTTTTTTTCTTCCTTTTATTCAGTAAAATTAAACATTTGTAATTGTTAGTTGAATTGATTTCTTATAATTATATAATTAATTAATTAAAAATATAAGAAATATAAATTAATAATCAACTAAAACTAAAAGAAACACAATTAACAATCAACTAACACTAAAATAAACTTATTAATATATAAGCTATAAACATTAGCAATTAATTAAAAATAAATTAAATTAATAAAATACTCACTAGTGTTAGATGATAGGAAGAAGAAACTCTCAGCCGATTTGTGGAGAAGAAATGAAAAGGTCCGGATTTTCTGTAAATGACAACCAAAAATTTCACATCAATTTTACATTGATAAAACACTATAATTTGATAATAACCTTTTACTTTTACACATGGTTGTATTATTATTGTTATTTACCAATTGACAAAAAAACTTATTGGTCTTTTCGTTGTTATTCATAGCGAGTGTTCTTCATAGCAAGTGTGAGCCGTTCCTAGACTGAGGAAGAATGAATAGAAAGAAAGAATAACCGAGAGCAACTCACTCAATATTAGAGATTTCCAGACGGTTAGGTAGGCTATTACACAGCTAGGTAGGCTATTACACACAAATGAATAGAAAGAAAAAATAAATATTAGAGATTTCCAGACGGCTAGGTAGGCTATTACAGACTTTATCACTCGAGTCGAGCAGGACAAGTATTAACTAACATAAAATAATTAATTAATTAAAATTAAAAAAATACAAATTAATAATCAATTAAAAAAAAATACAAATTAATAATCAATTAAAATTAAAAATATATAATTAATAATAAAAAAACTAAAATAAACATACCAATATTAATATTTAAGATACAAATATTCTATTTCTAATTAGCTGCTCATTACCTTTTCTTTTACTAAGAGTTTACTTTAACTAAGAGTTGATAAGTGAATATTAAGTAGTCACTTCTTTATCCTCTCCCGCAGACTGATAACAAAACAAGAACCTACTTTTAACCTAAGTACCAAACCTCCCAGCTCTGTGTGCTTTTAAGTGTTTCATGATGAAAGGGAAGGATAGAGCAAATAATAGGGGGTTTAAACTCCTCAATGGGAATGGGGCCTCCTTTCCTCTATTCTCATTATTGGGAGCGATTAGAGCTAATTCCTTACATCGCTTCGATGCTGCCGCCTATTAGTTGCTCATTAGAGATAGACTTTATTCAATCATGAATTTGAATTTATTTAGACCTAGATTCAAACTCATTTCGGTATTAATTTGATATTCTCTAATGTAAGCGGGGGAATTGTTGTTCGAACAGCCTTCGAATACAAGCCACACTGAGAGTCCCAATGTATTTAGAGAATTCACTTCCAATTCACAACATTAGTTGCTGCTGGTGTTTAGAAAATCCATAATTTGATATTTCATCTCTGTGAGTTTAATAAATAGAATATGCATGCATGCATGAGCTCCATAAAAATAGGATTGTATTATAGAAAAAGTATAACAATTCTTTTTTTGAAGTGACTTGAGATATGAAAAATTTGTAACATTCTTTTTTTTTTTTTACTAAGATATAGAGGAAACTATTCTTAACATTCTTTTTTTATTACTGAGATATAAGGAAATTGAAAATTACTAATAAACTAAAAAACTTATAAAAATAATAAAAAAATAAAAATAGAAATTATTAAGGAAATTTTTAAGTTTCTAACTCATAAACAATGAAAAGTGAATATATTAAAAAAAAATTCCTTGCCCTTCAAATGAAAAAATATGAAATAATTTCTATTTCAAATTTGACAAGTGTTTTTTTATATTAATTTTCATTTACATTGAAAATAATTTTAAACCCTTCTATGAAGGGCTACATGACTCTTGAAGGGCAATGAAGACCTCAATTTTGATCCTGACTATAATCCTATTTTTTTCTGAAAAGCATATAATAAACCCTGCGGGCTTCTCCACATTCAGGCAATATGACTTCCTATTCGACTTGCTTCTAGCTTAAAGCGCGGGATACTCTAATCTTGGCAAGATGACTTCTTATTCCACTTGCTTCTACCTTAAGGCTCGGGATACTCTAATCTTCAGTGCAAACAAAGGGTTGCGGCCAGTGAAATTGATCGGCCCTGTATTGGAATTGATCAGCCGAGGGGTACAGTCAGTCAAAAAAGAGACGGGGAAGACCATAACGCATCCCACACTGCAGTAAAAAATAAGCATGTACCACGCAGCCCATACTGCAGTAAAAGATAAACGGATAAACGCACCCAAGAGCAGTAAAAAATAAACGCACCTAAGAAGAGTAAAAATCTAGAAGCAGTAAATAAACTAGGTATTTATTTCATTCATTATTATGATGCTAATCGAGTTAATAACATTTTTTAATGACGAACAGCCAGGAAGTTAATGTTAATGTTAATGGTTGAAATCGTTGCCTTTCCTGTGACGAGAAAGAATATTCTAAAGATATTAGATCATGTCCATAAAAATCATATATGTAATTAAAAGGTCATTAGTTTTGGATCTTTTCAATAGGTGTAATCATTTTCCATCTTGTAAGATATTTAAAGTAAGTAAGCATATATCTGATAGTTTAGTTTAATTTCTTGATTGTTGAGATTAGTATTTAATTTTTTGATTGTTGAGATTTGTATAGATAAAGGATTTCTGTTACAACATGTTTTCTTTTTAAGGTTTTTTTTAATATTTGTTTTTAATGATGAATGTATGTTTGTTTTTAATGATGAGTGGATTTTCTATTAAAAACATAAAAATGTTAAACATTTCAAAATTTTATACACAGCTTTATCCTTAAAAAAAACTCAAACAACATTAATCTCACACAATCATAACATGTTTGTCTATTCATATTGAATATCTGACCACATTTATCCCCGTGAACAGGTACGCACTTAGTTATGATGCCAAGAATTAGCCTCTGACCTATCGTCCTGTAAAATATGTAATGACCCAAGCGTTCTGATTTTTTTTGTTGGTTTAAGTAAAGTATGACTTATGGTTTAACATCCCATTGTTAATAATATGCACACGCTATAAAACATACAGCTTTAGAAGAGGGTGCATTAGCAACTGTGAAGATAACTACCGAAACTAAGAAATAAAAAGTGCTAAAATCTTTTTTAATAAGATAAAAGACCACGTAGTAGCCATCCCTCCTTTTCCATCATGTTGAAATCCTTCAACGGTTAGTATTGTCATCTCACTGTTTGAGTGATACTGTTGAGAAATAGTAACATTATTTGCCAGTCTACAAGCTCGAGAACTTCACCCATGACCATCCCTTGCTGTAATTGCTTGCCCTGAGCTTGACTGTAGACCAGTGACTGTTCCTGCTGAAACAGCCATAAAATACACCCAATTGAAGATGAAACGAAACATGTTAACAAATAACAATGTAAATCTACTCAGATTCGAAGAAACAAGAAATGAAAGTTTGTCACGTAGAGAAAATTAGCCTGAAACCTCCATTAAACTATTCGGCCTTGCAAACCGATGGAAGCAAATATAAAACATCGTACAGAAGTTGAGGCCGCCGTTCTCCAATTAAGCTCTGAAATGAAAGGAATGCTCAGAATGAAATAAGAAGAAATTGAGCTGTGTGCAGGTTGTTCATCCGGACGCTAAATCTGGCATGGTTGGAAGCAAATGTATAATGCCGCTGCCATTTCTTGATATACCTCGTTGTGACTGGCTGATTTTGGATGAAATATCTTATTTACAACCTGTTCATCTACTCACATTGAAAGAAAGCAAGTTAGTGACAAATCTAGCCCATTAACTCGGCGTTAGCTATGATGCGAAGAAATAGCCTCTTACCTATTGCTCTCTAGGGTAATAAAATATTTAGTCATTAACCCCAAGGAACGCGCTGCTATAGTTCTTGGTAAGGTAAGTTGATTCTTGAAGATAACTCTATTTCTGGCAAGCCAAACATTCCAACAAACATATTTTGGAGAGGCCTTCCACACCCTTTGGAACAATACCTAACCACAAAAGGATCCTCGATAGTGATTCCACCATTTTCGCAACAAAGTTTTGGGAGTGGAGGGCCAAGCTATCAAATGAATTAGCTCATCATAAACTAGGTGTCGGACCTGTTTTGAAAAAGCACACTCCATAAATAAATGTTGAGATGTTTCCAAGTTTTTGTGAGATAGGGCACAACAAATGGCGAGTGAAATCCTCTTTTGGTCAAATTTTCCCCTGTACGAAGCTATGTTTTCCTTGGGTGAAAGTCCAACAAAATATATTTATTTTTGGCATTCCATATATTCTTCCATATAGTAGATTTTTCTAGAATAGAGGTCTACAACAACAAAGCCCTATATCCTTCCTTAACTGAGTAACCAACGTCACCCCCGCCTCTCTAGTATTGAGCATGCAATTGGACCGGGGCAACCCCTTTAAGAGAAAGCACAAAATTATGAGCTTGGAGACCAAGGTGAGGGAGAATATTGCCCAGATTCCAGCCCCGCCAATCACGATTTGGGCACCGTATTGAGATGTCAAATAACTTGATCTAGTGGTGAGTGTGCATCCACCGCCTTAGAGCTTCAAAAGAGGGATCCTAACATGGAGGGAACAATCTAAGAATCTTGTCATTATATATGTCAATTAGCTTCCCATTTCCTGGGACCCAAGAGAGGGATGGTTGCAAGAGGAGAGAAGAGGCCCAAATAAGCTTCCAGATAGGTTAGGGAACAATCTAAGGATCCTGTCATTATATATGTCAATTAGCTTCCCATTTGGGACCCAAGAGAGAGATGGTTGCAAGAGGACAGAAGATGCCCAAATAAGCTGCCAGATAGCCGCCTTCTATATGAGTGGAGCATCTAATCATATTTTCCTATGCCCTTCTAAATATTTTTTCATCAACGATTTTTCCACCATTTATTTTTCCCTATTACCATTCTCTAGAGCAATTTTGTGCCAAGGGTGATATTTTCTAACTTGGAATCTCCCTCCATATTATTTGGGAGACCTGATTAGATTCCAATTCTCGGGATGAAGTCAGATAGCATTTGATTTTCCTCCTTTCCATAAGAATTTTCGAAGGGTTTGGTCCAAATCTTTTTTAATTCCCATAAGGAGCCAAAAGAGATGAAAACTGATATATAGGCAAAGAGGACAACATTGATTTGATGAGCATTAGACTACCTGTTGAATTCAACCAATAAGCACCCCATATTTCAAACTTTTCTTTAAATTTCTGCAAAATAATATGCCATGATTCACTCAGAATTGTTTTCAAGCAAATTGGCATACCCAAATATTTAAAAGTCTTCCAATCACCAGAGATTGGGAATTGAAGGATATGAGCAATACCCATTAAAGTAGGAGCTTTTATATTCCAGGCATAGAATTGACTCTTGGTTTTATTTATGATCCCTCCATATACTTGAGTAAGTTGATCCAGTACCAATTTAAATTGCCTAGCAATTATTCTAGAGGCTCCTCCCATTAGCAAAGTGTCATCAGAAAATTGTGAACGATTATTTCTCTTTACCCCCCTAGCTATGCACAACCCTAGAATTTCTCCTAATCGCCACCCCTACTCTAATATTTTGTTTAATTCTTCATCCATGAGAACAAATAATAAGGGGGAGAGTGTTCACCCCTGTCTCATCCCCCTATTATTTCTCTTTACCCCCCTAGCTATGCACAACCCTAGAATTTCTCCTAATCGCCACCCCTACTCTAATATTTTGTTTAATTCTTCATCCATGAGAACAAATAATAAGGGGGAGAGTGTTCACCCCTGTCTCATCCCCCTAGAGGCTTTAAAAAAAGAAGCATTCCTACCATTAACCAAAGGAGAAATCCAAGGGGAATTGATACAAGCTCCAATCCACGATATAAAACTATGATTAAATCTAAATTTATTCAAAACCTTCTTAAGAAAACTATGCTTGACTCTTTCAAATGCATTTTCCATATCAATTTTTATAACCACCCCCTTTTCCCATGACTTTTGATGGAGTGAACTTCCTCTTGAACCAAAATTATGTTGTCCCATATTTGTCTATTTTCCACAAACCCTCCTTGGTTTGAGAGGATCAAGGAACTTAAAAAAGATTTTAACATGTTTGTTATTATCTTTTCTGTGATTTTATAGGAGACATTATAAACAAAAATTGGATGTAGCCTTTCAAAAGTACATGCATGTTTTTCCTTTCGAAGTAAGGCTAAAAATGAGGAGTTTGTGGCTCCCTCTGTCCTGGACGACTTGTACACATATTAGACCATATGGATGAGATCAAATTTGATAATAGACCAACATATTTTGTAAAATTTTATAGTAAAGCCATCATGGTCCGATGCCTTATCAAGATTGAATTGATTAATGGTTACTAGTGTCTCCTCTTTAGAAATTGGCTTATTGAATGCTAGATTATCTTCCTTTGTAATCTTCAATGGAATATGGGATAAGAATTAGTCAGATAGATCTTCATCAATAAAACCCTTATCTGAATAGATCATGTGATAATGAGATGAAGCAATTCTTTTAATTTCTTCAAAACAGGTAATCACTTCACCAATGTATGTCTTTATCTCCTCCACTTTATTTCTATGTTTCCTAGCTTTGGCATGTTTATGAAACAAGGAAGTATTTTTATCCCCATATTGCAGCGACATAAACCTCGACTCCAATATCCAAATCACCTCTTCCTCTTTTAGTGACTTTATATAATTTTGATAGGCATCTTGTTCTTTATTTAAGAGTTTTGAAACACTTCATTCTAATCAAATTTTTTTTGTATGCCTTCTAGTCTTCACTGATTCTCCAAAACTGTAGTGTTCAAGGGGCATGTTGACTCTTTAATCTATTTATTTAAAGAAACTTTGGATAATTTAAATTTTTGGTCCTAGATATGCACAGGGGAACAAAATATCCATTGACTCCAAGTGCCTAAAATAAGGGAGAAAAAATATGAATTTTCCATCCATATTGGATTAAATCTAAACAGAATAGGACCCAAATTTTCTTCTTTTTCAAAACAAAAAGAAATGGGATGATGATATGAGATCACCCAAGGGATGATAGAAGAGGAGAAATATTTTGGAAGAGAAAGAAAGGATTTGTTGATAATAAAATGATCCAACTTGGATGCAATGTTCCCTCACACTACTCTTCTATTATTCCAAGTATATTGTCCTTTGGATGGAGGAACATCCATCAAATCCAAGGAAACCATCATATCCTCCATCTTCTCCCTTCTTGAATCCTGAAAAATAGAGCCCCCTCTTTTTTCTTTCAAATGGAATGTAGTGTTAAAATATCTAGTAATGATATTGTTTTGAGTATACCAAAAATCCACTAGACCCAAAAGAGAGTCCCGGTATTACATTTTTTCCCAATAGTTATTTGGCATATATACATTAATGATATGATAAGAAATACCTGAGAGAATATGTACCATCTTGACCATAATAGAGTGTGTTTCATTGTACCTTCCCTCCAACCGATAGGTGTCATAGTTCCATAGACTGAAAATTCCCCCAGAAGCCCTCCTCAAGCATATTACTTCACCTTTTCTTTTCTTTCAAATTTGTTGAATTTATTGTGGAGCTTCAAGCTCCTTCAATTTTTTCTCCTAGATCAGAAGGGTATGAGGCTTTTCTGTCCAAACCAACTTTCCCATTGCTTCTTTCTTGTCCTTACTAGCTAATCCGTTGTTATTTTAGGAGGCGTGAAATTCATTATTTACATGTAGATTTGGATGCCCCCTGTTAGCGTCAGAAGTCACCCTTGGATTGCTTGCAGGAGAAGAGCCCGATGCGCATCAGTTTTTTATGTCACGATTTAATGAATGGGGGTGGTCAAATGGAAAGAGACCCAGGAAAGCAACATCGACACAGGTACCAAGGTCTAGTATGTAGAAAGCAAGGGAGGTCTTGATCCAACATCTGTTAGTAGGTTGCTTAAAGGGTGGTAGATGGAAGACTTGTGAGAGGGGTGAGAAAGACTTCCTCGGGCAACAGGCCTTCAAAAGCTTGAAGAACAAAAACTTAGAAGCCAAGATCCTCTTGGTCCAGAGTTTCAAGGAACTGAAGGGTGACTTGACTGGATCCTCCAATTCCAAGCCATTCCAGTTCTGAGAAAACATAAGAATTGATTAGAAATGATGTGACTGTTACAATGATCCAACCTACATCATCCTACAAAAGTGCAACTCGACTGGATCCTCCAATTCCGAGCTGTTCTAAAACGGTAAACAAAGAGATGGAAAAAGAGGCTGACATCCATAAAGTAAGAAGTCTCAAATGCCTTATACATTAACTAGAGCGACCAGTGATGCAACAAAACTTTACAATCAAGAGCCTAGCTCAACCATCCCCCTTACAAAAATGGCGAAAATGCCTACATATATTCCCAAACAACAATCGTAGCAAAAACAAGATGTTGGATTAAAATATTGTGTTTGCATGTCTTCTGACAGTCTACCCATGTAGACTCAGGATGATCGTGCACCTATGACAGACGCTACCTTAACTTCGCATGGGCTTTGCAGGGGAGGTAGACGAAACATTAAAGGCCAAAATGGCGCGTGCATACTTCTCTGTCTAATCGAGGACTTTAGCATGATTTATTTTGAAAAAATTGATACACAGGACCTCTTCGAGCAGACCGCTTGCCAGATGCTCCATTCCCTCACTTAATGAATGAAAGGAGGTTTCAGCCACCAGCTCTTGCTGTCATTTACTCTAGGTGAGAAACAGGGAGAGAAATTGTATCCGCTGGCATCCAAAAATCGCGATGATCCTTTTGGCGACTGGACTCAACACTTTTGGCCCGTTTTGATTAGCTCTTTCGTTTCCCAAATGACCACAGACCGTGACCCTGCTTTTATTTCCAAAGGTGCTTTCGGAATTCGTGGAGATGAAGGGGGTTCTCTTTGTGCGTCAGTATCATGATGAACGAATATGCGAGGAGCCTAATCGCACGCTAGGTGTCCGCTTCAGATGGATGGCTAGGACTGCCCCTTGATACTGTTGGCTCGAATTTGGGCGCCATCGATGCTTCAGGGTTCAGGGTTTCAGAATATGCGACGACATAAAACCTTCACACCCTGAACTCGTGACTATCAAAAAATCGACGCGGCTGGATCTCGTGCCACGTGTCCCTCAGATGGACGACTGTTATTCTTCCCTTCATATAATATGGGAACCATCCATCGTGCCTAATCTTGGTGAAACTCCACCACCAGCAATTTCCCGCTGACCGTTGATATGCTCATATGGACGGATCTGGACCATTGACACCATAATTTTTCCCGTTCGCTTGATTTTCAGTCTGAAAAGGACTTCTTCTATGTGTTGCGCTTGGGCGCTCTTCATGCAACCTACAGATCTGAAAACTCTTGTGCCCCAGAGAAGAAATGTTACTAACATTAGGCTCCATGGGGGATAGAGTCGTCCTTGTGATGCTCTAAGAACTCATTTTTCAGTTCCAGTGCCTTTTTGTTGGGCTATGGAGTCAAGCTCAAAACACCCTGCTGCTGAAAACACAGGCTGCAAAATAACAACAACAAAATAAAGATACATGCTTAGAGGAGCTTATTTATATACAATCCTAAACTAATAAAACACTTTACATGGGGCTAGGTGAAAGGATATTTCCAGCATAGCCATTCAAGTAGCTTCCTGAATAGAAGCTCCTTCCTTCTGTCGATGATCACCAGCAGATGGTGTAACCATGACAGCAGAACGACTACACTCTTAAACTTCTCCTCACTGGATGAAGTTGATATGAAATAGGGGTGATCCAAGGCATAAAGGACATGCCACTCCATGTACTCGCTGATAGGATTATAGAATGAATGGAAAACCCTGTGAAAAGGGTAGCAACAGGCTTGCTCTGCTCCACAACTACTCCTACAGGGTTGAACTTCATGAGTCTGCATAGGTGAATGTGCGGGCTCCGAGCAGGAAGTCACCTGTTCCACTGGTTATTTCTGCTCCTCTTCTTGGCTCTCCCCCAGGTTTGATTCATATTCATCATAAATAGGGACCATGGGGTGGTTCTTCTTGCTGACTAGATCTTCAGTATATTTATAGTGATCAAATGTAGGATAATATTGTTTCTCATCATCACTATAATATACATCAAAAAGGGGGTGTGCTTCATTGATATGATCCTCCTCCAGAATAATGATCCCGTAAAAAAATTCCATTTTATTGATAGTGGGACCTGTTGGGTCTGGCTGCTCATACATTATCTTTTTCTCTTTAATCCCAAGTAAAAATATATCGTGAAAAACCCCTTGGAGGAAAAGAGAAGAATCCTCTTCCACAACTAACCCCTCTTTTAAAAAGAGAGGGTCTTCTTCATCATGAGCAGAGTTGCTAGGAACATCTGCTTCAACCCGATATCTAGGTGAGTCATCTACAATGGACCACATTTGCTCTATAAACTCACAATTTCCACCATAGGCATGTTGATCATTATGAATATATGAAAGAATAGAGGCATCTGATATAATGTCAGATGCTTCCGTCCTAGGGCTAACACAATTAATATCATTCAACACCTCTATTTTTTTATGGAAATGCTTTCCTCCACAGTAAAGGCTTTATCATGGACATGGTCTTCAGGGCCAGCAGAGGCTTCATGAAGCAAAGAAAACTCCTCACAACAATTTTCAAACAAACAATCAACCGGATAGTAGTCTTTACAAAATGAATTGAAAGTTGTATGAAAACATGTTAAACAGAGGATGCTCGCAGTGGGAAGAGATTGACACCACTCAAGAGCATCTCCCTTAAATGAACACCTGAAGAGCTTAATTCAGACATCCTCATGCGTGATATTATGTCGGTGAATAGCCTCATGGAAGTCCAGTAAATGCTCAGTTGGTTCCTTCCAACTTATTGCATGAAATTCAGGGAGGAAATCTTCCCATTGGTCTCTATCAGGAAGTGCATTAGGAAACCCAACTATCTGGGAAAATTCACAGAAATCAAACCTTTGAGCCATAATTTTCTCCATATCGAACTAGTGGAGTCTCTAATTGATCCTCAAATCATGGAGTTGCCAGGTGAAAGATGTGCAACTTCAAATATGCCTGGTCCTTGTTCACCATCAAAGCCCAGATCTTAATGTTGTCGTTACCCCAGGAAGCTTCTCAGGCTGAGAAAGAAGCTACTGAAACCTTCTCGAGAAAGCTCCGTAGGGTCAGCTTTCAAATGTGCTAACAGTAGCCATAGCTGAAACAATGATGTGGGAACAATGGAGTTGCCATAGTGGAGTTGCCAGGTGCATAGTAGTAATCTTGAAGGGCTCTGATGTCTGATGCACCTTCAGAATCAGAGGCTCAATGTCGTTCTTCCCAGGGAAAATATTCAACTTCATCCTCGGCAACGACGTCAGAAATGTTAGTGTCAGAACTCATTCCTGGATTGCTTGCAGGAGTAGAGCCCGACGACCATCAATTTTTTATGTCACGATTTAATGAATGGGGGTGGTCAAATGGAAAGAGACCCAGGAAAGCAACATTGACACATGAAACAAGGTATGGTATGTAGAAAGAAAGGGAGGTCTTGATCTAACTTCCGTCAGTAGGTTTCTTAAAGGGTGGTAGATGGAAGACTTGTGAGAGGGGTGAGCAAGAATGCCTCGGGAAACAGGCCTTTGGAAGCTTGAAGAATAAAAACTCAGAAGCCAAGATCCTCTTGGTCTAGAGTTTCAAGGAGTTGAAGGGTGACTCGACTGGATCCTCCAATTCCAAGCCATTCTAGCGCTGAGAAAACACAAGAACTAATTAGAAACACTGCGAATGTTGCAGTGATCCAACCTACATAATCCTACAACAATGCAACTTGATTGGATCCTCCAATTCCGAGTTGTTCTAACATAGTAAAAAAAGAGGTGGAAAAAGAGGCTAACATCCATAAAGTAAGAAGTCTCAAATTCCTTATACATAACCAGAGCGAATAGCGCTGCAACAAAACTTTACAATCAGGAGCCTATCTCAACCATTCCCCTTACAAAAATGGCGAAAACACCTACATATACTCCAAAATAGCAACTGCAACAAAAACAAGACACTGCATTAAAATATTGCATCTGCATGTCTTCTGACAGTCTGCCCATGTAGACTCAGGATGATCGTGCGCCTATGATAGATGCTACCTTAACTTTGCATGGCCTTTGCAGGGGAGGTAGCCGAAACATTAAAGGCCAAAATGGCGCGTGCAGACTTCTTTGTCTAATCGAGGACTTCTGCATGATTTCTTTTGAAAAAATTGATACACAGGACCTCTTCGAGCAAAATTCTTACCAGACACTCCATTCCCTCACTTAATGAATGAAAGGAGGTTTCAACCACCAGATCTTGCTATCATTTACTCTAGGTGAGAAACAAAGAGAGAAATCGTATCCGCTGGCATCTAGAAATCATGATGATCCTTTCGGTGACTGGACTCAACGCTTTTGGCCCCTTTTGCTTAACTCTTTCATTTCCCAAATGACCACATACCATGACCCTGCTTTTATTTCCAAAGGTTCTTTCGGCATTTGGGGACATGAATGGGGTTCTTTTTATGCGTCGATATCGTGATGAGTGAATAGGCGAGGAGCCTAATCGTGCGCTAGGTGTCCGCTTCAGATGGATGGCTGGGACTTCCCCTTGATACTGCGGGCCCGAATTTGGGTGCCATCGACGCTTCAAGGTTTGGGGTTTCAGAATATGTGACAACATAAAACCTTCACCCCCTGAACTTGCGACTGCCGGAAAACTGATGCGACTGGATCTCACGCCACGTGTCCCTCGGATGGACAGTTGTTACTCTTCCCTGCATACAATATGGGCACCATACATCGTGCCTAATCTTGGTGCAACTCTACCGCCAGTGTGATTTCCTGCCAACTTTTGATCGGCTCATATGGACGGATCCGGATTGTTGACACCATAATTTTGCCCGCTCGCTTGATTTTAAGTCTGAAAAGGACTTCTTCTATGCACTGCACTTGGCGCTCCTCATGCAACCTCCAGACTTGAAAACTCTTGTGCCCCAGACAAGAAATGTTACTAACACCCCTCCTTTAGAAGGTTGAGTCATGGATTGGGATGAACCTTTTACTGACTAGGCATGGGATTTACCCGATTTCCCATCCTTCTTTGGGATTCCTTCTAAGGTGGTTTTTATACCTAACTCCTTGTCCCAATATGGTTCATTTTACCTTCTATTATGATTATATTTTGATCTATATTATTTTCGGCACGAAAAGAGAGTGGAGATATAATAAAGAAATATACAAGGATATCTCGAACAGCAAAAAATATAACATAAATGTATCAGAGATGCAACCATAAACACATAGATACAATAATAAAATTTATATTAAAGAGTGAAAATGTACAAAGACTATAAAAATAAAGAGTGAAAGACTCGCTAGAATGGTAGCAGCTTATCTCTGAGAAGAGATGTGAGGGCTACTCACATTCGTAAGAAGATGATTAGAATGAGGCTCTGAAGGTCTTTTTACAATAAAATGTAATGTCAAAAACCCTAGATATCCAAGAACCTAACCCTAGGAAATGAAGCACCAAAATTCATGTGGGCCCTGTTTGGGTAAATTGGATGTACCGTTTGGGTAAATTGGTACATCCATTTCCCGGGGTCATAACTTTGGCATACTATCTTTGTTTGACGTATATGATACATCATTAGAAAGATCTATCCGATGACTACAAATTTTAACAACAAATAACATGACTCAAAGTAGATTATTATTCACCAGAGTTTTATGCCCAAAAAATGTCGTTTAGGGCCTCAAAACGACTGTGGAAGTTCAAGACTTGAAAAACTGCCAAAAGTAGTAAATTGTGCTACAGTTAAGGAAACTGAAAAACTGAAAGAAACAATGGTGGGGGTCCAAGTGGAATAAGTGGGTGGCCACCAATATCCACCTGGATCATTCCTCCCTCCTTAGGAAGCAATGGTCTCCATTGCATTGAGTTCCCAGGGGAGAGGCGAAATCATTTGCTGAATTTGCATCTTGGTGAGATTCTTGCCTTGTTGGATAAGTTGCGCTACTTAGCTTGTTTAAGGTTGTCCCGAACATGTGGCTGGAAGGGTTGGACCTTTTTAACCAGTCTAGATACATGAGACGCATGTGTGCATAAGGAATCTTTACACTTTGCTGCAATCTTGTCGACATGCTTCTATTGGATAGAGGGTGCTTGGGCTGAGGCTGTAGTGTCTGCAATATCCCTTTGTTCACCTTTTGAACAAATTACGAAGAAGATGAATTGTGTAGTATGAGATACTAACTTGTGAAACTGTTTAGGTGGGACAATAATTGGAACTACCTTTGGTATTCTGTAGAGATGACCCCCCAAAGTAACAATGACACTAAGGGGTCGAGACTCATAAACAACATGGCACTTCCACATATATGGTTGGCCTAAGAGAACATCACATACATCCAATGGGGAAACATCACATAATACCTCATCCTTGAAGGGATGGATGTCGTATGACAATCGACATTCCTGGTTGACACGAAGATCTCGTCCTTGGTGAAGCCACCCAATGTTGTATGGTTATGGGTGTGGTGTTGTCAACAATACCAGTTGTTTGATGACCTCTGCTGAGATGAGGTTCTTCTGGCATCTGCTATCAACAATAAAATGCAGCGGGGTCCCCTTCACCCACATCTGCAAATGAAAAAGGTGCTCCCCCTCTTCAGGATCTGTTGGTTCTTCGGGTTGAATTGTTGTGATCATGAAAATAGCAGTGGGGTCTATGTCAATGATCTTTTTTTTACCAGTATTTTCAAAGTCAGATTATGAATCAGGGTTCGGCTCCTTTTCTTTGATCTGTAACATCAATGACTATTTTGAGCGACATTCATCGGTGTTGTGTCAATGGATTTTATGGAAATCACACCATTTTTCGATGTCCTTTGTCTTCCATGACCCTTCTTTTCTCGTGGCTTGGATTGGTTTTTGGGAGACTGTTTATTAGGGACATATTTATCATACTTCGGTTGTTGCATATTTGTAGACCCAAACTTCTGTTTGTTCTGGTGCTTAAATTTGTTCTCGATTTTAATATCATATCGATAAGGAACACCGAGTGATGAAGTGTCCAAAAAATCCATTTCAGTTTGGATGTGTCTGTGTAGATCCCCATGGTATTTCAGAACCAAATGTTGTTGGGTGTCTTTGATACCCTTCTTGGTGCACAATTTATGGAAGTTATTGGTGAACTCTAGAACTGCTTGGCCCCTCTCTTGTTGTAGCATGGTCCATCTCATGTAATGGTCCTCATATTTTCCAATAGGTTAATACTGTTCCTTTATCGCATCCACAAAAAAATACGAAGTGGGCTCGACCCCATATATTCCAGAATCCTTTGTGGAAATTTTCTCCCAGTAAGTTTCCCATCAATATTTGACATGGGGGAGAGCTTTAAGGAATGCGAAGTTGATTTTTTCCTTGTCAGAAAAATTATGAACAAAGAAATAACCTTCTAACATATTTAACCATTTGTCTAGAGCATCCGCATCTATCTGACCTTCAAATATGGGAATATCAAAATTAACATGTACATTGAAAGGAGAGTTGATTCAAAAGTGGTTGTTTGATGAAGATGCACATGTTCCTATCGGTAGGCATTGAAGGATGTGGGAAAAATTCTCCATCATTTTGTCCCTCTATGGTGTGAGAGCTTGCTCAAGCAATAGATTGATAGAATTGTTTGCTCCATCATTTTTGTTTTCTTCTACCATGGAGGGTTTCTTTGGTGTGAAAGAGTGATTGTATTCAAGAGAGACCAACTCGAGACCCAACTTGCTATACTTGGACCTCGTCGGGGACATGCACTTAAAAAAAATGATCAAGAGAAGTCTGCTCTAATACCACTGATCCAAATTATTTCCGGCATGAAATGAAAGAGGATATATAATAAAGACATATACAGAGATATCTCAGACATCCAAAAATATAACATAAATGTATCAGAGATGTAACCGTAAACACAGAGATATAGTAATACAATTTCTATTAAAGAATGAAAATGTACAAATATTGTAAAAATACAGAGTGAAAGACTCGCTAGAATGGTGGTGACTTATCTCTAAGAAGAGATGTGATGGCTACTCACATTCACAAGAAGATGATTACAATGAGGCTCTAAAGGAATTTTTACAATAAAAAGGAATGTAAAAAACCCTAGACATCCAAAAACCTAACCCTAGGAGATGAAGTTCCAAAAGTCATGTGGGCCCTGTTTGGGTAAATTGGCATATCAATTTCCCGAGGTCGTAACTTTGACATACTATCTCTGTTTGACGCATACGATACATCGTTACAAAGATCTATCCGAGGACTACAAATCTTGACAACAAATATCATGATTTTGGATAGACTAATATTTGTCAAAATTTGATGCCCAAAAAATGTTGCTTAGGGCCTCAAAATGACTCGGGAAGTTGAGGACCCGAAAAACTGCCAAAAATAGTAAATTTTGCAACAATTAAGGAAACTGAAAAACTAAAAGAAACAATAGTGGGGGTCCAAGTGGAATAGGAAGGTGGCCACCAATATCCACCTAGATCATATTTCCTCCCGACTTTCCTAGTTGTTGTTCTTTGACTGACTTATGCTTCCACTAGCATATTTGGGTCATTTTGGGACAGTTATTTCGACGCTCTTGCGATGTTATATCATGGATATTGTGAAGAATATTTAGTCTCCCAAACCTCACTTCACATGACGTGACACGTGCAACGAACCTGGATTATCTTCTCAAGTGCGATGACATTAGGGAAGTTGTCACGATTGTGACAAAAAAGAAATACCGTCGGCAAAACGACTAAGTAAATAAATTGTCAAAATTGTGAGAAACTAGGTAAATCATCGCAAGAGTGACCATAAAGAGAGCTCGTCACTCCCTCGAAAATATTTTCAAACTATTGGAAAATTTTGTGATGTAGGGGTCGTCGCAATTGTGACAGACACATGGTATATTGCGACGAAGTTGCTATACAATTTTTGTAATTTGTATAACAAGTTCGTTTCTAATGGAAAATTTTGTGACGTAGGGGTCATCGCAATTGCAACGGACACAGGGTATATTGCAACAATGTTTCTGTACAATTTTTTAATTTGTATAACAAGTTCGTCGCTAATGGAAAAGTTTGTGATGCAAGGGTAGTCACAATTGTGATGGATACAGGGTATATTGTGACGAATGTTGCTATACAATTTTCGTAATTTGTATAGCAAGTGCATCGTTAATGGAAAAGTTTGTGATGAAGCAGTCATCACAATTGCAACGGTAATTGCTATAAATTTTTTGTAATTTGTATACAAAGTTCGTCGCAAGGTTTGTACATGTCATCGCGCTTGTGAGAACAATAATTAATTTA
>ML776987.1:188401-209056 GCA_009831015.1 Picea engelmannii
ATTTGATTTTTGAGCCAATTATAGAAGGTGTTATGATTGCACACTAAAGAGGTCATCCAAGTGAAGTTGTTGGTTGGTTGGTTGAGTCAGTTGAATGACCCGACTGTTCAAACTAGCTATCTTCTTAAAACAACTACACAACTATATCAAAAAAATACACTCTAACTTAGATTTACATATTTAACATCTTCGTGGCCTCAAAGATTTCTTTGTCCTAAAAAGGTGAGGAAAAATAAATACTCAAACATTCCAAAGAAATTATTTCTTTGTTATTCAAATAAATTATGATGGCCTTACATATGATTTTATATTCTTTTTTTATATTTACTCATGGGTTATACATTTTAATATGGTGCCATTAAATACCTTCTATCACCTTAGTGCCCTTGCCTCTACATTTCTAGGTCATGGTTTCTAACATAAGGAGGGTTTTCCTAGAGGGCTAATACTAAGTCCTATCATTTCATTTCTAGACGGGTGAGGAAAAGGACTTTATTTGACTTGCGTTGACTTCTCTAAACTGATGCTTCAAGAAAAGTAAAAGAATAAAATGCTCAATGAATGCTTGAAAGGAAAACACTTACTTTATTAAACATAACACACCAATGCACCATTACTCATAATTAGTGATGAAGCAATATACAATGTTCAAGGTGAAACTTTCTAAGTAAAAAGTACATATTCATTCACTAGATATTTTTCATTTAGAAAATTTCATATGTGCAAGAAGTGAAGCATGAACAGATACATATGAAACATTTAAGCATGGAATTGGGTCATTGTGATAGCAATAAAATAGAGCATCATTGTAACAAGTTCATAACCAATATAAGTTTGCATCCATTCAATAAGTATATTCTAGGAAATAGATGAAGTGTCACTATTTTAAAGAGAGAATAAGGCAATGAGCTCAATGTAATAACTTTAGAAGAAATACAATGCTACCAGATTAACAAATTTCATTATTATATGTCAAGGCACAAAAATTATATCATTAACCAAACTTATCATTCATTCATCAACACTCATAAATTAATCTGTTTCTCATCATACAATATAGATCAATTCTTTGGAACCATGATCGTCCCCTGAATCGACCCTCTCAACTAGCAAACAATATAAATTTGCACTGTTTGGGTAGATTGTTTGGGGTGGTTAGGGTAGGAATGTATCGTGGTCAACCAACCAAGCCAAAAGACATGAAAACACCACAAAAAAATATGGTTAACAAACCTTCATATAATAGTGAAAGGAGGCAACGATTGGACTAATTACAAGGTCCTTCGGAACTTCTTAACATATTTTGGCTTCTTTGGGATGTGGAAAACAAGGTGTCATAAAAACATTGAAAGACATCAACACTTTAATCACCATTGACAGTGGAATACTTCTGTAGTTTTATGACAGTCCTAGATAGAGTTTTGGAAAACACATAGGAAGTAATGTCAAGGCTTTAAATAGAAGGATATATCCATTATACTTTTGTGTGATACCTCATCTAACAAAATAATTAAATGATCCAAAATAATGTTGGATAGAGAAAGAGATATATGTGTTAAGAGGGAGGATTACTTGTAAGTGAAACTCCGACTAGGTTATAATAGGGTAACCCCATTCCATTATACCTAATAAGGTTTATTAGACTATAAATTAGGTTAAGGAACCATATATATACTTTTAGTAACTAAGGAAGGTTAGGATATCTATAAGGAAGGTATGTGAGTTGATGGTTTGGTGATTATTTCATAGTAAGGTTGTGGTGATAACCTAGTAGAAGATAAGGTACATTAGGGTACTTCACCTTTACCTTGACTTTCCTAGTGGGTAAGTAGGGTAAGCCAAGTGATATGCCTTTTTAGATTCCCATATTCAAGTTATATGATTTATCGAAATAAGGATTTGTGACATATTTAAAGGTGAGATATGAATTTATGATGTTAAAATTTTATGATGTTCATGTATATATCATAAAATCAAACCTAATTCATGTTATTTTTAAGGTTGTTTAGTTGAATCAATTAAATTGTGATTTAGCAATGAATGAATCAAAACCTACCATAACTAACACAAGTGGAACCCTTAATTTATTGTGGTATAAATTTTCCTTGTAAATCCTTCAAACAATACATCCTAGGATTTTGATCCCTCTCACCAAATATTGCATGGTTACGATAAATGAAAATGAAAATTGAACTTGTCTAAGGTACCATAACCACCTAAGAGTTTGAAACATTCAAAATATTGTATTTAATTTAAGAGGGGCATTGCCATCATGATCATCTTAAGTGTCATCATCATTATATGACTATAACCTAGTTCATGTATAAATGAAGTCATTTAGTATTAGTAACCCCACCCTAAAATGTTTCTAATGACAATGATAAAAGTACCACTAAGACATCATCAATATACTAGAAAACACCAAAACCTACTTGGCATAACCTACACTTTGATGGTGCTTCATAGGGATTGATAATAAATGATGGTGTCATCCAAGACAACCAAAGGCACTTGGCATTGACATAATTTGGTTACATGTGCAATAAAAAGTAACAACGAGGCTAAGTTCAAATCCTATTGCAGTATTTCAATTTAGCAAGGTATCATCTACAAATACAATATGTTATAAAAGCACTTGATTGTTAAGTGTTTATGGGGTTAATAATGTTTTATCTTTATGTTATTATTTATCTAATGAATTATGTAAGTGGGCCAATTGGGTATCAATTCATAGTCCTTCTCATCCAAATGGGTCCCAAGTCTTTATTGTTATAGGTTCTAGTCTATTGTTAACTTTGCAAGTGGATGTGGGTCAAGTATTGTAATATGGAGTTGGGTTATAATAACATATTTGATTTGTTACAATGTGTGTGCATGTAATACTGTATATATTTTATTACATATATGTATAATAAAACATACATATATATTCTATTACACATATATGTAATAACATATATTACAAAAAACATGAGTTGAAATTTTGGCGAAGCTCATTGTGAGAGGCACTGAGAAACAAAGCCTTCTCCATTCTATTTGGAGTTTCAAAGATTATTGTGGCTCCCTAATAGGGCTTGTCTCTAGATTCTTTCATGGATTTCCATCCTAGTCAATTGTCGAGTCCATTGTGTTGGCTCAATGAATTCAACATACTATCCCATCTATTTCTTTGTTGATGGAAGTGTCATTTTGTGCCGAAGGTAGTGTGGTAAATAACTTGTTTGTTGGGTCCACCAAATTTGTATTTCAATATGTAGGACACTTTCATGAACTAATTATCAATATTTCAATATGTAGGACCTCTTTTACATAATGACCTCTTTTACTTTCATGTAGCACCTCTCATAGACACAATGCTCCCTTGCACATCAATGAAGTTTTTTTAAAGGGACAAATTAGTTAACATATGGTCAAAACTCTCTCATTTTTTCCATTATTGTGCCCTCTAATCGACAAAGTGAAGATTTGAATTTATGTCAGCATTAAAACAATGAGTTTTTATGTCATTAACCTCTATATGGATTAACATGACCATGAGAAGAATAAAGTATGAAAATATGAAGAAAGTCTTGAAACCTTGAATAACCCTCCACATATTATAGACATGAAGATTGAGATGATGCACATGTGTGAATGAGTAAACGTTTGCAATCTCCACTTCCAACCCCTTGTGTTTAATCCTTAATGTTATTGAAGAAACAAAATAAATTTCATGGAACTAAAAACATTAAATTGTTGCCAAAATTATGTCCTCTAATCGACAAAGTGAAGATTGAAATTTATGTCAACATTATAACAATGAGTGTTTATATCATGGACCTCTATATTGATTAACATGAACATGAGAGGATTAAAGTAGGAAAATATGAAGAAAGTCTTAAAACCCTGAATAACCCTCCAGATACAAATTGACAATGGCAATGTGATTTTGCTTCTTTGTCATGTGAGACACAATGAAAAGAAGGGTAATTCTATGAAAAAATATTATAAAATGATTGACATGACCATTTCCAAACCCTCATGGTTAATCCTTAAAAATTATTATTGCATCTTCCCAAAAATTTATTTTTGCATGTTGCACCAAGTTTAAAGTTTGTACATTGCTTGGAAAAAGATTCTTGCCGCATGTCACATGTCACGAGACTTTCAAAGTTTCATATATCATGTCACAAGATTTTGGAAGTTTCATATTGCATATTCAAGTTCTATTTGTTGCCTAGACTCCATAGCCCAAGCACAAGGCACTAGGTATTGCTTGCATTCTCACGTCTTGAATCAATATATACCAAGTCTTATAAGAGAAGATGAAATTATCATTAAGTGTATAACAAAATTATATTCACATATATGTACAAGCCATAGAAATAGCCTTGTGTATATTATTAGATGAAAAAGTACCCATAATTTCAATGCATTATATGCATCATTACATGTTCAACTATATAATGTACATCTAACTGTCTTATAAAATTATTACATGACATCATGAATTTCTTTTAGTCTTATTTTGTGCTTTTCAGGTCTTAAGTAATTCATCCATCTCCATGTCTTCGTTTACTGGATGATCTTCAGTAGCTGACATTGTTTCAGTCCTTTTACACCAAGTTCATTTGGTATCGTACCCACAACGTGGATGCTGTTGTGAGGGGCCATCACCTACAAAAATTAAAAATATTAAATTTATATGGCCAATTTTTAAATATCATTGAAGTAGTTCATTAATATTAAAAAAAAAAACTATGCAATGTAATTATTTACCTGGTCCTCTAGTCAGGACCGTTGTAATAGTTGTCAGCCTGTTCACATGATCTTTAGGTCGAGGAGGATCAACTATGACATTCTCTAACATTGAAACGTCAAAATTTATAATTACAAAATTATTAAGTATATGATTAATATATAGACATTTTACTGTCGTGGGCCTTAGTCACGGGAAAATATTAGGGTTGCACCTCACTGGGATGGGGTTTCCGGGGAGCACCATGATATTCTAGCTACATTGCACTATCAACACTCTGTTATCTAGTACTAATGGTTTCGTTGATAGTGTTTCTCCCCTGATTAAAACAAGGTAAGACATTAAATTATCGACGATATCAAACATTTACGTATTTTATAAGTAATGAAAGGTTAATGTGGACTGATTTTTGTTTACCTTATCCCACAAATTGGATCTTGGGGTTTTCCCTATGCTTTTCCTATGATCAACCATGACCTTATAACCGTACATGTAACCAAGTTGGAGGTCTTCCTCTGTGGTTTCAGTTCCAAAGTCGTCACCCTACATTGCATAAGGGTATGGCTTTTTAATGTTTTTGGATGAAATTACCTTAAAGTTGTAAGGTGATACAAATAATATTCTTAATATGTTTGGGTACTTATTATTCATGACTATAACCTCAAGTAGCCGCCCTAGCCTAGCTTGTGTTGGCCATGATTGGCAATCCTTTCTTTGGTTGCCTTCGAAGTGTCAGGAAACCTATCATCAAAATTTTCAAGTATGTTATATATAACCAAACTTTTGTTTAGATCTAAAGAAAAATAAAGCTGGTATTGAAATCAAAAAATTGTAATTTACCTTGGTGTACCAGTTATTTGTTCTCCTGATTTCTTCAAAATATTCTCTTTTTCATCATCAATGATCGCCTTCCACTCCCTCTCTGGAATTGAGGGAGGAAACTCATACTTGGGATTTCCTGCCAAGCTTCATCTATAAACATCTTGCATATATTTTAAATATTCACCAGATGTAGAGATGGCCACTTTTTTATTGAACATGTCTGCTCCAAAGAGGCATTCAAGATAATCCATAAGTTCCTTTTTGAGGTTGGAATTCTAGCAATTCCACCTTATGCATAAGGTTTCCTAAAAAATCAACAAGGCCTTGCTCTCTAGGTGCCCACAAAAAAGGTCGTTTCCTACACACAAAACTATATGATCATTAATTTAAAATTAATAATCTAGATGATTTATGTATGAGAAGGACAACATTAAACAATTAAAATATGAATTAAAACTACCTAGGAGTCTTGATTGTTTGAATGGAATTCCATTATCATCGACCACAAATGTGCATTGAAGGGTCCCCGTTCCTGTCACACGTCTAGCTTTAGGAAATGAAACCATCTCAACCACATCACCATGGTCCTCATATATGCCACTATATCTAGAATCTGATCGAGGTGTCGATGTCTTGCTGTGCGTGTCATGGTTCCTATCTAAATTAGGTGTGGAAGATGGAGAAGTAAATAGTACTCTAGTAGTTGTATGACTTCCCACATCAGGACTTTATAACATCTCTATAGTGCCACTACTGCCAACATCGGGCTGAATAGGCTCCGAAAATGTCTTTATAAAAAAAAAATGTTTTTTCGTGAGATAATGTAAAAGTTAAAGAACACAGTATCATAATTGAACATATGAGTACATTAAAAAAAACACTTTAAATTATGGTTATTACCTTATATGTGTTAAGTTGTGACATAAGGAGCTTGATCTTTTCTTTGACATCGGGAGTTTGATCTAGACAATCTAAGAAGCTAGCAAGTTCCTTGTTAGCTTTAATGATATTTTTTTCTTACTAAGACCATCAGATCAACAGATGAATAAAACCCCTCCTCATCGACAGAATCATGATCAACATGGCCTCCAGACTACATATAATTTCAACAAAAGCAATGTTATTGCAATAAAATTATATAAGCAAATAATAAAAACAACGTAAAATGAAAGTCGAAATTGATAATCATTTACATGTTTTGTGGCTAGCCCTTTTCCATGATCATCTTGCCACATTATAATATAATTAGAACCCCCAAATATTTAAAAAATTGTTAATGATAACAAAAAAACTATGTTAAAGATAATATTTACAACAATGTTAAAGATAATAAAAAAAATATAATGCAATAAGTAGAAGTTTCTTAAAGAGGTGTTGCATAAGAACCTTCTTACTATTAGTCAACATTTCTATTTGATTCAAATGGTAATCCACTAATAATTGTTCCCCGAGAGATATATTTTTTATTGTGCATAGGACTACCCAATTCTCTTCACATCCCTCATATATGCAATTCAGTTGTTTGTTTGTTGTCCCGGGTTGTGTGTTGTTTACAAACCCTACGATATTGCTGGAAGCTTTAGGCCTTCCATCAATATAGATAATATCTCCCTTATTTTTATCCTTGTTTATTATTTGTATATAATTTGCAGCGAGTGCATATGTCTGCATACTTCTCATGTACCTAACCAACCATATCCAATCATTATAATTGTAGCATGGTCCAACATAGTCCATCAATTCAATTACTGTATTGTATTTTATAATTATTCCATCCATGGAAAATAGCCCCAAGCCATGTAGGGAGGATGGTGCAATGCAATATGTCCTATTGTTGACAATGAAGTTAACATCTATAGGAGGTAGTTCCTTAGGTACCCATTGTTTCACCAGATTCTTATAACTGAGTGGAACCTCTATGTCTCCTATGCTCTCATCATCATAAGAGCATGATCCTCCTTTGGCAAGAAATAATTTCATGCATCTACAAAATTTTATTCTGACCTTTTCACCTTTGGTCCTTGTTTTCTTATCATATCTACTAGATTCAGTCGCATTTTCGGCCTCTATTTGTCCTAATATTTCCTCACTCGATGAAGAAATATCTGACAGGTACTTGTTTGGTTGTACCTTCAGTTGCATGTGCACATGTTGTTAGTTAGTAGTCCATAATAATATTCAAAGGTCTAAATAAAAATTTCGTATCTTTAGTTTTGGATGCACAATTAGACTAGGGTGCAATTACCAATATTAGTGGTCAACCACTTAATTTAATGTGATATCCCTCTTGATTTTGGACATATTAAGTACATATTAATGTGATAACACTAAGGAAATGATAAATTTATCATATGGATCTAAGAAAATAATAACATTAAGGTTGTTGTTTGTTGGATTTGTGAAAATTAGAATTATTATAAGAAATGTCCATTGAAGATGACGATCAATGCTGTGGAGTAAGAAATCGAACCATCATTTGGTGTGTTGCAATTCTTGGGTGCTTTAGTTGGAAATATGTCTAAGGCAAGCCAAGAGTAGAACTATACAAATATTAGTTTTGTTCAATACAAGAGTAGATCTATACAAATATTAGTTTTGTTCAAGCCAAGAGTAGAACTGTACAAATATTAGTTTTGTTCAATCCAAGTTGAAGAATAAGTTAGTTATGGTGATGGTTAGCAATAGTGCAACCCACATTTTTATGTAGGAAGTAGTGGTTGTTAAACTCAATGTGAAGTTGAAATTGGTGCAGTCTTTTTTCAATGCAGTAAGATGTAGTAGTTAGTTGACAAAGACATGTAGTTAGTTAGTTTTTATGCCATCAGGAGCAATTGGCCAAGAGTCCCCGAAATGGTTTGGGATGCAACCTAAAACTGGGCATAAAATAAATATCAAGGCTCAGATTGAGGAACTGTCCACTCCAATGGATTATTGGGATAAAATTTCATCTAGAGCACCTCTCACTCATGGGTGCCATGCCTCGGAAGTTGATTTACTCATTGATTTTGACAACTAGTGTTTTTCTCATTTTGAAGCAATGCAACATTTGGATTAAGGGGTCCAATTTATGAAACCATACCTCGAGATAAGATGGATAATTTGGTCACCTATTCCATGCCTAAACAATCTTGCATCATCTCACGGAACTAAAAAATGTTGATCCGTTAGTCTTTTATGACCTGAGCAGGAATAGGCCAAGAGTCCCTGAAATGGTTTGGGATATGACTTGCAACTGGTAATAAAATGACAATCGAGACTTGGATTGAGGAACTGTTATCTTTGTTGGATTCTTGGCATAGGGTTTTAGCTAGAGCACTCCTCACTCCCAGTTCCAACCCCTCAGAAGTTGTTTTTTTCATCGATCTTGATAACTAGTGCTTTTCTCAGTAAGAAGCAATGAAACATTTGGATTTAGGGGTCCAATTTATGAAACCATGCATTGGGAGGAGATGGAAAATGTGGTCACCTATTCCATGCCTAAAAAAGTATGCAAAATCTCATGAAGCTCAAAAATGCTGCTCTGTTAGGATTTTATGCCCCGAGGAGGAATTGCCAATAGTCCTCGAAATGGTTTGGGATGCAACTTGCAACTGGGCATAAAACAAAAAACGAGACTCAAATTGAGGAACCGTCAACTCCAATGGATTCATGAGATAGGATTTCAGTTAGAGAACCCATCACTCCCGGGTGCCATGCCTCGAAAGTTGTTTTACCCATTGATTTCGAGAACTAGTGTTTTTTTCAGTTTGAATCAAACCAACATTTGGATTAAGGGTTCCAATTTATGAAACCGTGCCTTGGGAGTGGATGGAAAATATATTCACCTAGTCCATGCCTAAAAAATCTTGCAGCATCTCACGGAACTCAAAAATTTTGCTCCGTTAGGTTTTTATGCCCTTGGGAGTAATTGGCCAAGAGTCCCCGAAATGGTTTGGGATGCGACTTGCAACTACGAATATAATGAATATCTAGACTCCGATTGAGGAACCATAGAGTCCAATGGATTCTTGGGATGGGATTTCATATATATCACCCCTCACTCATAGGTGCTATGCCTCAGAAGTTGCTTTAATCATTGATTTCAAGAATTAGTGTTTTTCTTAGTTTGAAGTAGTGCAACATTTGGATTTAGGGTCCAATTTACCAAACCATGCCTCAGGATTATTTGGTCACCTATTCCATGCCTAAACAAGCTTGCATCATCTCACAGAACTAAAAAATGTTGCCCCGTTAGACTTTTATGCCCTGAGTGGAAATAGGCCAAGAGTCCCCGAAATGGTTTGTGATGCGACTTGCAACTGGGCATAAATCTAAAACCGAGTCTTGGATTGAGGAACCATTGTCTCTGTTGGATTCATGGCATAGGATTTTAGCTAGAGCACCCCTCACTCCCAGTTTCAACCCCTCAGAAGTTGTTTTTTTCATCAATTTCAATAACTAGTGCTATGCTCAATAAGAAGCAATGAAACATTTGGATTTAGGGGTCCAATTTATGAAAAAATGCCTCAAGAGAGGATGGACAATGTGGTCACCTAGTCCATCCCTAAAAAATCATGCAAAATCTCATGGAGCTCAAAAATGATGCTCTGTTAGGCTTTTATGCCCCGAGGAGGAATTGCCAAGAGTCCCCAAAATGGTTTGGGATGCGACTTGCATCTGGGCATAAAATAAAAATCAAGACTCGGATTGAGAAACCGTCGACTTTGATGGATTCCCACGGTAGGATTTCAACTATAGAACCCCTCACTCTGGGGTATGATTCCTCAAAAGTTTATTTACTCATTGATTTTTAGAACTAGTGTTTTGTTTAGCTTGAAGCAAAAAAACATTGTTGGTTAAAGGGATCCAATTTACAAAACCATGCCTCGGGAGTGGATAGAAAATATAGTCACCTAGTCCATGCCTAAACAATCTTGTAGCATCTCACATAACTCAAAAATGATGCTCTGTTAGGTTTTTATGCTCTCATGAGCAATTGGCCAAGAGTCCCCAAAATGGTTTGGGATGTGACTTGCAATTGGGCATATAACGAATATCGAGACTTGGATTCAGAAATTGTCGACTTTGATGGATTCCTGGGATAGGATTTCATATAGATCACCCCTCACTCATGGGTGCCATGCCTCAGAAGTTGCTTTAATCATTGATTTTGAGAAATAGTGTTTTTCTCAGTTTGAAGCAATGCCACATTTGGATTAAGGGTGGAATATACCAAACCATGCCTAAGTAGTGAATGGATAATTTGGTCACCTAGTCCATGCCTAAACAAGATTGCATCATCTCATAGAATTCAACAATGTTGCTCCGTTAGTCTTTTATGCCCCGAGTGGGAATTGGCCAAGAGTCCACGAAATGGTTTGGGATGTGACTTGCAACTGGGCATAAAATGAAAATCAAGTCTTGGATTGAGGAACTTTCATCTCTATTGGATTCTTGGCATAGGATTTTAGCTATATCACCCCTCACTCTCGGTTCCAACACCTTGGAAGTTGTTTTTTTCATCGATTTCGATGACTGGTGCTTTTCTTAGTAAGAAGCAATGCAAGATTTGGATTTAGGGGTCCAATTTATGAAACCATGCCTCAGGAGTAGATGGATAATGTGGTCATCTATTCCATGCCTAAAAAAGCATGTAGAATATCATGGGGCTAAAAAATGCTTCTCCATTAGGCTTTTATGCCACGAGGAGGAATTGCCAAGAGTCCTCGAAATGGGTTCGGATGCGACTTGCAACTGGGCATAAAATGAAAATTGAGACTCGAATTGATGAACCATCGACTCCGATGGATTCTTGGGATAGGACTTCACTTATAGCACCCGTCACTCCCAGGTGCCATTCCTCGAAAGTTCGTTTACTCATTGATTTCGAGAGCTATCATTTTTCTTAAAGTTTGAACCAAAAAAACATTTTTGGATTAAGGGGTTCAATTTATGAAACTGTGCCTTGGGAGTGGATGGAAAATATAACCACCTAGTCCATGCCTAAAAAATCTTGCAGCATCTCCAAGAACTCAAAAATGTTTCTCTGTTAGGTTTTTATGCCCTCGGGAGAAATTGGTCAATAGTCCTCGAAATGGTTTGGGATGCGACTTGCAGCTGGGCATATAATGAATATCAAGACTTAGATTGAGGAACCATCAAATATGATGGATTCCTGGGATTGGATTTCATCTAGAGCACCCCTCACTCATGGGTGCCATGCCTTAGAAGCTTCTTTAATCATTGATTTCAAGAACTAGTTTTTTTCTCAGTTTGAAGCAATGCAACATTTAGATTAAGGGTACAATTTACCAAACCATGCCTCAGGAGAGGATGGATAATTTAGTCACCTATTCCATGCCTAGACAATATTTCAGCATCTCATGGAACTCAAAAATGTTTCTTCGTTAGTCTTTGATTCCCTCAACGAGAATTGGCCAAGAGTCCCCAAAATGGTTTGGGATGCAACTTGAAACTAGGCATAAAATGAAAACCAAGTCTCATATTGAGGAACCATCATCTCTATTGGATTCCCAACATAGGATTTTAGCTAGAGCACTCCTCACACCTGGTTCCAACCCCTCGAAAAATGTTTTTTTCAGCGATTTCAATAATTAGTGCTTTGCTCAGTAAGAAGCAATCCGACATTTGGATTTAGGGGTTTGATTTATGAAACCATGCCTCATGAGAGGATGGAAATTTTGGTCACCTAGTCCATGCCTAAACAATAATGCAAAATCTCATCGAGCTCAAAAATGCTGCTCCGTTAGGTTTTTATGCCCCGAGGAGGAATTGCCAAGAGTCCCCGAAATGGTTTGGGATGCAAATTGCAACTGGATATAAAACAAAAACCGAGACTCATATTGAGGAATCGTCGAATCCAATGGATTCTTGGGATATGATTTCAGCTAGAGAACCCCTCACTTTGGGGTTCCATGCCTCAAAATTTATTCTTCTCATTGATTTTGAGAACTAGTGTTTTTCTCAGTTTGAAGAAAGAAAACATTTTTGGATTAAGGGGTCCAATTTACGAAACTGTGCCTCAGGAGCGGATCGAAAATAAAGTCACCTATTCCATGCCTAAAAAATCTTGCAGCATCTCACAGAACTCAAAAATGCTTCTCCATTAGGGTTTTATGCCCTCGGGAGCAATTGGCCAAGAGTCCCCGAAATGGTTTGGGATGCGACTTGCGACTAGGAATATAATGAATATCGAGACTCGGATTGAGGAACCATCGAATATGATGGATTAATATATAGGATTTCATATATATCACCCCTCACTCATGGGTTTCATGCCTCAGAAGTTTCTTTAATCATTGATTTTGAGAACTAGTGTTTTGCTTAGTTTGAAGCAATCCATCATTTGGATTAAGGGTCTAATTTAACAAGCCATGCCTCAGGAGTGGATAGATTATTTGGTCACCTATTCAATTCCTAAACAATATTGCATCATCTCACATAACTGAAAAATGTTTCTCTATCAGTCTTTTATGCCCTGAGTGGGATTTAGCCAAGAGTCCCCGAAATGGTTTGGGATGTGACATGCAACTAGGAATAAAATGAAAACTGAGTCTCATATTGGGGAACCATCATCTATGTTGGATTCTTGGAATAGTATTTTAGCTAGATCATGCCTCATTCCTGGTTCCAACCGCTCAGAAGTTGTTTTTTTCATCGATTTCGATAACTAGTGCTTTGCTTAATAAAAAGCAATGCAACATTTGGATTTAGGGGTCCAATTTAGGAAACCATGCATCAGGAGAGGATGGACAATGTGGTCAACTAGTCCATGCCTAAAAAAACATGCAAAATGTCATGGAGCTAAAAAATGCTACTCTGTTAGAGTTTTATGCCCCAAGGAGGAATTACCAAGAGTCTGCGAAATGGTTTGGCATGCGACTTGCAACTGGGCATAAAATGAAAAATGGACTCGGATAGAGGAATCGCTGACTTTGATGGATTCATGGGATAGGATTTCAGATAGAGCACCCCTCACTCTCGGGTTCCACACCTCAAAAGTTGCTTTACTCATTGATTTACAGAACTAGTGTTTTTCTTAGTTTGAAGCAAAAAAAAAATATTGGATTAAGGGGTCCAATTTATGAAACCCTGCCCCAGGAGCGCAAGGAAAATATAGTCACCTAAATCTTGAAGCATCTCATGAAACTCAAAAATGTTGCTCCGTTAGGTTTTTATGCCCTTAGGAGAAATTGGCCAAAAGTCCCCGAAATGGTTTGGGATGCAACTTGCAACTCATCATATAAAGAATATAGAGACTCGGATTGAGGAACCATCGGCTCTGATGGATTCTTGGGATAGGATTTCATTTAGAGTACCCCTCACTCATGGGTGACATGCCTCATAAGTTCCTTTCATCATTGAATTTGAGAACTAGTGTTTTGCTCAGTTTGAAGCAATGCAACATTTGGATTGAGGGTCCAATTTACCAAACCATGCCTTAGGAGAAGATGGATAATTTGGTACCTATTACATGCCTAAAAAAGCTTGCATCATCTCACAGAAATAAATAATGTTGGTTCGTTAGTATTTTATGCCCTGAGCTGGAACTGGCCAAGAGTCCCCAAAATGGTTTGGGATGTGACTTGCAACTGGGCATAAAATGAAAACCGAGTCTCGGATTGAGGAACCATCATCTCTATTGGATTCATGGCATATTATTTTATCTATATCATCCCTCACTCCCAGTTCCAACCCCTCAAATTTTTTTTTTTCATCGATTTCGATAAGTAGTGCTTTGCTTAGTAAGAAGCAATGCAACATTTAGAGTTAGCGGTTCAATTTATGAAACCATGCCTCGAGAGTAGATGGACAATGTGGTCACCTAGTTCATTCCTAAAAGAGCATGAATAATTTCATGGATCTCAAAAATGTTGCTTCGTTAGGCTTTTATGCCTCGAGGAGGAATTGCCAAGAGTCCCTGAAATGGTTTGGGGTGCGACTTGCAACTGGGCATAAAATGAAAACTGAGACTCGGATTGAGGAACCATCTACTCTGATGGATTTCTGGGATAGGATTTCAGCTAGAGAACCCCTCACTTCTGGGTGCCAAGACTTCATAAGTAGTGGGCAATTATGATGTGGACAATTTTGCATGGAGGCATTTCTCTCGGACCTCTTCATGAAAGATTGTGAATCTATGGTGCATGTACAAATATGTGAGATGTGCATTTATGATAATATTTTCAATTTTCCAATAACATTATCCATTGACCTTATGTAAACCATTACATTTGGTGTTTGTTGCACTAAGTGTAAAGAACATTGTTGGAGAATTATAATATGTAATTTAGGTATGAGTTATTTGTTACCTCTTTATTACCCTTTATTTTAATTATATCCATATTTTTTATTGATCAAATGAGGAATTAACCCGAAACTGATGCCATTAGACACAAACTCAATTCTAAGTCCATCTAAGGAGAAAAAACAATACACGCTAATTAATCTAGGAGTCAAGCATGCAAACAAACCTTCTCACAAAGAAGCGCTAGTTGGTGATGGAATTCAACATTAGAGAATCAATGCGCGAAGGGGTTGAGTTTAGGTGGGTGGGAAAGTTACATTGACAACCTTCTTAATGAATTAAATCCCTGGTACAAGTTACCTCACCAAGCAGTGGGCAACCCTCCAAGGATTCTGAGTGAGTCTATCCAACGTTGATCCCAAGTACAACACCACCTTCCCTATGTTATCACCTTGTGTAGGAAGTCTAAAATATTATTGCCTCTATGGTACCACCTACTATAACAAAGTAGAGGGGGGAAATTCGACAGTCGACACCAATACCAACAAACCAGGGTTGATTACTCTGAGGGCCACAATACGACCTCGTGATTGACCCTTACGTTATAAAGGCTTCCCAAAATCAATGATACGGAAACTAGATTTCACTCCATAACTCAAGGATTTATGTTTTTTTAGCTTCTTTGTAAAGTTATTCTCACAATCCTATTACAAATATTTGCACCTAAGCTAAGATGGGTTTTAAGAGCCCTAGAAATGTTGTTAAATAAATTTTAATTAGCGCTTGATTTTAGGTTGTTGTTACTTAAAGGAGTGGTCGTGAAACTGATGGTGTTTTGACTCGACTCTTTAAACCATGCAAGAGGAAAATGAAATGCAAGAAATTCAACTTCGATGAAAACTAGCTATGGGAAGGAGCAAGAGGTTTTAAGAAAAGAAATAATTTCTTGAAAGATTACTATGTCTGCAGTACTACAAAATGACCCAAATTTTAAAAATACCATGCAAATACATGCATATACATGCCATGTACATCGTCTAAAGTTTAATCACCATGAATATTCATCATTTGATTTGTAGGGGTAATACAATACATTATCTTGTTCATGATTTTCATCACAAGTACCCCATGGATGGACATAGGCTTGTATTCCCTCCTGCATTTATGTTTTTCATTGTACTCATAGTAAGTGATAAGTTGCATCAACTACTAATTTGAGAGTTTAGTTTACTAGCATATCTTCACTTTAAGCACAGATCTATCAAATATTTAACTGACATATCTTCATATTAATAATAAATTAATTAATCTATGACAGGGATAAAAAACTAAAAAGTGCAAATTTATATTTCAATTTTTTTAACCAAATATTGTAGGACAACTATACCTAAAAACTTGCTCTATCATTATTACTAATGGGAATTTATGGAGTATAGAATCACATAACTTTATATATCATTATTCCTAATGGGAATTTATGGAGTATATACTCACATATATTTCCATATATGTTCATTGCATGCATGTCTAGAGGTGGGCTTATGATGTACATTGTTTATTATCTTACCCATTACTACCTTGGCTTCGAGACCTTCCAACTCTCTGGCTCATAAATTGAAGATTCTCTACCTGTTATGCTTATATTTAAGATGCCTCTTCCAGATTCTATATTCTATGTCAAATGAGATTGCAATGTTACATATTGAGGACATCACATGGTTGAGTACTTGTTGAGGACCTAGTGGGGGGTTTATTTCCTTAATTAGCCACAATATCAAAGGGCCAATGCCCATGAGGATTTCCCTAAAATGTACCTAGTAGCCTTCCCTCATTGAATACTTGATGGAGGGTGCTCCCCTTCTCAATACAAACATGCATAGGCTATCTTAGATGGAATTAAAGTGTGTTCCATAAATATTTAGGTCCTAGTGTGTTGGTGGATTTTTTAACTTGTGATTTCCTTTCTACAAAAATCTCACCAATTACCCAAAACCACATTGGATAATAGTGCATCGATAGGTTTACTAATGCTAAGGGTAAAAATATGCTAGTCTGGGAAGGAAGAGGATGCTTACCTAGTTGTTGTAGGGTGCTTATCCAACATATTATTCCTAAAGGTTTGTGGCTGCAAGGGAGGTACATGTGGGATCCCTATTTTCTAGCAGTGTGAATGTATAGATAAGATATAAATTGGGGAAAATAAAAATATCTCTATTGTAGTTGTTAGATATATTAAAGAACAAAGATGTTTAAGGCCCTCAATGTGTAATATGAAAGTTATTTTTCAATAAAATAGAATATTCTGGCATGGAAAAATTCTTTGTATGATGGAATTAATTATCTAGAAGTGAGTTATTTAAGTTTTCCTATATATTGGATAGTCATGCTATGTCATTGAATATCTTTAAAAGGGAAGAAATGGTGGAATCATTGAAGAAGGAATTACAGACCCACAAGGTCAATACAACAGTAACCTTGATGACTTCTTGATGAAACACCATGATTATAACACCTATGTCCAACATGAAGCAAATGATCCAAATATGAAGCTCTATCAAGAAGAATTGTAGGGTGATGTCTCTGAAGGACAATTTCGGTGCAGAGATAATGAGGATAAATGGAACATGGAAGAGAACTCTAAATGTAAAGAAGGAAGAAATGGATGAAGAGAGCATAGCACAAATATTGCATACCAAGAAGAAAAAGACTACAACACCCTTGATACATGTTTAGGTCTGGATTTATGTTCTAGAAAGAAAAGAGGTAGATAATATTTGTTATGTTTTGATGAAACATGAGAATTTGAGAATGATAACCATGAGGAGAAGAAGTCTGAAATTTATCATCTGGAAGGCTTGTTTTAGGTATGTCGTGGTAAGGGTGAAGATACTTTGGTCAAAGACCTGGATGTTCTCATCCACCAGTATCTCCATGGGCATGATACAGGGTAATCATTTCAATAGCTAAGTCAAAGTTGTTACCCCTGCACTTTAGAGGATGAGAACAGTTGCAGTATTAGCATCATCATAATTGATCATAAGCACAGATGTTATTAGGACTTCCATGTATCCAAATTATTAAAACATCTTTGTTGTCTATCAGAATTTGTAAGTGTTGCAAAACATCTTATTGGGATAAGCTGTAAGTTATGTTTTTTTGGGGTAGCATATTTTGGGTTAACTTTATTTAGAGTGAAAGGGTTTCCTTCTCCTATCTAGAAAGGGGATGCTATCTATATTGATTAATATTACTATAGGTCTTGGAATTTTATAGAGAATAGTGATGTATACAAATTTGTTGAGGTTTTAAGAGAGATTCTGAGTGAAAGAAAAGAATATGACTCGGATTTTGATCCACCCAACACTATCAAATGGGAAGTGCCCCTGATCAGTGAGGCAACAATTATTCTAGATGGAAGTTTGGATTTACAATTAAATGTAGAGCCTCTGCTAAGCTAAGAATGGATGATATTGCATATTTTTCTGTTATGCATGACCCAAAGGAAATACTGACCATGTCAGAAGCGGCTACATGGGTGGAGAAACTCATCATAACTAACTCTTACTTATGTTTTTCTATCTATAATTGTGAGCATTATTAACAAATTAAAGATTCTTTCTAGAAAAAATATTTTCCCTCAAAGGAAAAGCCAACTGGGGTGCTTTTGTCTAAAATTCAAGTTCAATAAGCATCTCATATGCTTGAGAATCTTGTGCTTACTTGTGGCAATTATGGAGCCAATGCATGGAATCTTATAAACTCAAGGAAGGATGACCAACGTGAGACCTCTATTCCTTGTATTTGTCCCATGATCAACTTAATGATTCTATACCAGAATAATTTTTTCATCCCCAGAAGCTAACTCAGTTGATGTTATTAGCAAAAAAAAATTTCTGGAAGAAAACCAACCATGGCTGGTGATTAAGAATGTCTTCTTGTGTTTGGGAGAAAATCAATTGACTAGAAGAATTCCTTCACAGTTAGGTAGGCTCCAAACCCCAGTATCCTTGGAGATCTATAAAAATCATTTCACTAGACCTCTTCCTCCAGATATTGGGAACAATACATCTCCAAAGCTTCTTGATGTTCATAATAACCGTCTGAGAGCTAGAATCCCAATTGATCTTGGTTATCTCATTAATAAAGAGCAGCTAGATCTCAGTGAAAAATACTTAAAGGAAAAATTATATCCCTTTTGTACAAATTGAAATACCTCAATATGCTGAGTCTTTGCAATAATATTTTATCTGATAACATTCCCCAAGCATTGAACAATTGCCAAAGGCTAACATTGCTTGATTCGAGCTATAATAAACTAATAGTCTTTCTTCTTCCATCTCTTCTGTAATAGGATCCATTACTAGCATGGAAATCAATCTCAACATCAACTTGAATTAGCGAGGCATGGAAAGTTAGATTTCCATATCCCTCATGAAATTAACTTTTTAACACAACTGCAATCATTGGACTGTTCACAAGAATATTAAAGTCCATGGGGAAATTACAAGATTGAGTTATTTGAATGTTTCTTTGGCCCACTTCCTACAACACTCTTTTTTTAGAAACTTAACAAAGAGTTCTTTCATGGGTAATGTTGGGCTTTGTCAGTCCCTTGATAGCCAAACTTGTTCTTTTCTTCAAATCCATCATTCAACCTATGTTGGAGCAACCACTGTCCTTGTCTGCATTTTGTCTAGCATTATAGCATTGGCTAAACTGAACAAGTTTTAAAGTACCCATCTACTTCTGTGGACTCAAATTTACATATTCGTCACTGAAATAAATCAACTTTGTTGTAGGATTAAGATAACATTTTTTAAGCATCTTGACACAGTATATTGTTAAATTTATGTGAGTATAAATTTTGATAGATATTGACTAAATTTCAGAATGCTTAACAATCCATTTCAATAAGATCCTTTTTATCCCAATTTTCAGTTGCCAAAGCTCAAATATATTTGAAAATTATTTTAAATAATATGCAATAACAGTCCGTCAGAGGTGGCTCTAAATTGGTTGTAACAGCCAGTATGAAGTAGATCTTAAGAAAACTATACAAACGTTTGTGAGAAAGCGTAAAAGATGTAAGATTGTTTCTACAGCTTCACACATTATACTGTTAAAAATTCTGTAATATATGAAGTTTCACAAAACTTGACGAATTTCACAATACCTTGCAATCTACTTCGATTTTTTTTTTTTTACTTTTTTATTTTGATTTGATGAAGATAATTGATTCTAAATTCTAATGTATTTCCATTCAATTGTATTCATTCTTAAGCACATTACACAAATTTTGGGGACAATATCAGATGTTTTCAATGTTGATGAGTTTAGAAACATATACAAAAATAATGTAGTTATATCTCCCTCTGATATATTTTGACTCAAAAAACCAAAATGAAATACAAAATTTCAATTTCATAATTAAATCTGAAAAATTAGCGAGGCATTTTTTGTCATGGAATTCTAACTTTCCTTCTGTCATTGCTAGGGATAAGGCATTCAACCTCTTTCTCCTCTTTCTGTGCCCTATTTTTGTTCTATTCACAACCTCTCTCTCCCGGTTTGTCCGCGGCCTAGTCTTTATCCTCTCTCTACGGCTTCTTTCTCCATCTATGGTCGATATGTTGTCACAGGGATATGACCAGTCCTTTTTACTGTTGCGAGGATATGGATCAACGTATATTGGGCATGACGATATGACATATGGTCACGGGCGTGCAGGGATGCGGGGGTATGGATTGCGCAACCGAGATATGCATAAACAAATGAGATTTGTTTTTGTTAAAATGTTTTAGGTTTATTTATTTTTTTTTTTTTTTTTATTTATATATTTATAATATAT
>ML776987.1:209106-230279 GCA_009831015.1 Picea engelmannii
ATATTATAGTGGGTCTAATGGTTAAGAACATGTGTTTTCTCCTAAGAGGTCACAAGTTCAAATCTAGAGGGGTGTAGGGTATGTATACGTCCATAGAATTTATGAGTCAAATCATTGGGTGGAGGGGATCCCTTGTCCCACAAGCAAGGGGGTCTCATATAACATTTTGGTGTTTATCTTGTTATTAGAGCTAAATTTGAACAGGGGTTTTGTTTATCTTGTTGATATTGACATCCTTTTGTATGAGATGGTCAATGACAATGGTTAGTGTGACCTACAAGGAAGATTGAAAAGATTATGGGTTAAAAGAATTTAATCAATGTATTGTCATATAAGTTGCATATCAATATAAATTTAGTTGATTTACCAAAAAAATGAATTTATGTATTTGCAATTTTTTTTTTATAAATATTTTTATTCACCAAATTTCATCTCATTTTTTAAATATCACTTCCTTTCATTAATCTTCATGTATAGGATAGAAATCACAAACTAAACCCAATTAACACCCAAATTTTTGTTGTTACCACTTATTAGTAATAGGTTTGTGTGCAAAGTGACCAAACACTCTTATAATAATCAGAGCAGGTTAGTGATTGTTGAGTTGTTGCGTGGAGGAGCCATTTGTCTATCTCACTAGGATTCATCCATCAATATGCTACGTGGAGAAGCCGTATGCCAAACTATGATTCGTTGTGCGTGGAGGAGGTCGCATCTTCAAGTTGCTGAAGAGTTTTGAAGGGGGTGCACTGCATTGAAGGATCATTGTTACTATTAAGTTGTTGAAGAATTTGATGTTGGCAAGAATAGGAGCATGCCGTCATCTGTTGTAAGCTTAGGATTTTATCACATCATCTCGAAACTTCAATGAGTGATATCCACTTGCGAATTTGAAGGAGCATAAATTTGGGTCATAATACACCTACCTAACTCTATCATACCTCAAGTCAACATCGTGGGCCAAAATCAATGAAAATCACATCATTATCTATTTAAGACATCCTGAAAGGTAAGCATATCTCCATACATGACCAAGACAAGTGAATCACATCTATCAAATTCATAAATATATAAATATGCACAAGTTACATACATCCTAAAATACCAATCTCATGGTATAGGTAACAACCCACATAATGTGATGAACAACATATGAAAATGATAATATCTCTCATGAACCTCAAAACCTACGGAAACTAAAACAGCATGAACTAGGTCAATTCCATATTTTTGACAAAATATTTATGAAAGAGTAACATTATGGGCAACACCCTCTATCTAATATATTTTAGTAACCTTGTCCCTATAGTGTATAACACTCACATCGGTTGTAATCTTAGATTTAATCACTGATTCCACAATAGGTTTTGGACCTGTCTCTATGGCATCCTACCATTTCTTATATGCACATGCCTCCTCAATTATACAAGGATAATCTAGGTTCTCACTAGAATTTACAAGTGCCACAAGTTCAACAAGTAACTCATAAGGCCACCTTCTTGAACCCCTCTAGAAAAAGTCCTCAGACTATATAAACTGCAATCATTGATGGTGCAATGTTGTCCCTCAAATTCAACTCTTCAATGTACATATATGATACAACAAACTAAAAGAATATTCTTCTTCAAACTAGGAACCAATATAACATCAGTCAATAACATTACGTCAAGGCATCTAGAAGGAAATGGAGCTAAGTACTCCTCTCACAAGATAAGTAACATAATCACCAAGTGTTGGGTATAAATTGCAACAATGGTGTACACAATGTATTAATCTAATGGTTATGAATTAGATCCCGACAAAAATGAAAGTAGAACATGAAAACCATATCCTAAATATGCTTCACAAAGATTCAAACTCTAGTATATTAATGTGACAATAAAGAAAACCAAGAAATTACAACAATAAGCATGAACAAATAGGTTGAAATAATGCAAAGAATATCTCCATAACGAATAGAAAGATCAAAGATATCACCTAGGGAGTAGACTTTTTGAATATGTGGCTCCAAAGCCTCCTTGGTAGGGTCCGTGAATTCCTTGATGTGTATATGTCCCCTCCTTGGTTCAGTTATCAAAACACATAAAACACTATCAAGAGGAAGGATTCCTGAAGATATCTAATGTGGTTTTGGCTGCATGTACCTACTATGGTTGGATGGATGGATGGAATGAACATAAGAATTTATTTATAGGAAAAGTGGTGGTTAAACACCCTTGACATGGTCATAAAATAGTTGTTAAATATGACAAAATTAAGGCTAGGAATATCAAATAGAGTTTAGAAATTTCCATTGATAACTACTTTCCCTTTCTGGAAAATTTGGGCTAGGAACAATCAAAGTTGTGATTTTGATGGGTCAGTGTATCTTTTGGGGGTACCTTCCACACGATGACACACATTTTAAGGATATTATTTGTGTTAGCTTTAATGGGTCAACATTATGATTTTTCCTCATGAGTTATAGAGGTCTAGTGGAGGTGGGAAGTGAGGTGAAATGGATAGTAAACATGTTGATAAAGGTATATTTTAACAAAAACTTGGGGAAATGTCACAATTGATTATTTTTTAGGTGATAACATACTTCCCCATGATGTGTGAGGTTAGGGGGAAACTGTATGACCAAAATACATCACAATTTTATTTGCAATGCTCAGAGAGGACCAAGGAGGCAGACAAGGGTCCAAGGAAGGAGGACCACTTTCTGATGAACCATAGAGTACCACCTATCAAAAACAAATTCAAAAGGTGATATGTGTACAAGGTCCCAATAGGGACAAGTTAGGCATATCTATACTCATTAAGGAATCTCATAAAAATGAAACAATGGTATGCATGGCATAAGGGAGCCAAGTGAATGAGACAAAATGGGGTCTCAATATAGTACAACATGGGGATGGAAAATACGTGCCAAGTTATAATATAGTGATATGATCCAAGTGAATGGTTTATCAACTTGAAATCTCAATTTGATACTTTGCAAGCTAGCTGGACCTTCAGTCAAATACAAATATGAAACTTGGAATCATTAACATATCTACTAGAACATATGAAAAGTAGGGTTTATGGTTTCCATGATGAATTGATGATGGAAGAAAGTGGGTGTGTTAGTCAAATTTGAGTCCAGAAACCCTCCCATATCGTTAAGGCATGCGAATATTCTATCCAGGTCAAATTTCAATGCATACAGATACAGTTTGAAAACATTTCAACGTTGGCCCCATTCACATGTCATTGTTTCCTGCCTCTAGTATCTTGATGGTGTTGATTAAGAAATGAATGAAAAAGAGGGATTTTTCATCACAAATATGATGCATATACATTGTATATACATTGATGTATAACTTGAAATAAAAATGAAGAAAGACGAACGAAAACCTAAAACTTGCGTCAACCAAATTGTGTACTTTGAAAGAAAATTAGGGTTTATGGTATACATGATGAATTGATGATGGAAGAAAGTGGGTGTGTTAGTCAAATTTGAGTACAAAAATCCTCACGTATCATTAAGACCTTCCAATACTCTATCCATGACAAACTTCATTGCATACAGAAACTATTTGAAAAAATTTCAAAGTTGGCCCCATTCACACGTCACTGTTGTCGATGTCTAGTCCTCGTACAATTTCCATTCCTTGTTCCATGTTCCTTGTTCTTTGTTCCTCGTTACTTACTCCTTACTCCCTGTTACTCATTCCTTGACCATGGTTTAGTCCCCAGGATCCATTACTTTTGTACAAAACATACTTATGGCATAAAATGTCCCACACAAAGACCAAATTAATATCCACTACATAAGAGTTTTGTCTGTTTTCAAGGACTGTGTAACAAATCTCAATTATAAGAAGATTCAAATAGGACATAATAACCTTAAGTTATTTCCTTAACCATGGGTGACATAATACTATCATTCAATAGTAAAATTCTTACATATCATTGTAAGGCATGATGTGTATTGAGGGCTTGAGCCACCACAAAGGAAACATACCAAGAATATTTGTCATATGAACAAGATATGGTACTATCCATTTTGAGGTTTGGAATAGAGATTGTTATTATAGACTACACTACATTGCACCATAATATAAGCCTTAAACTCCTTGCAAACCATGTAACACCATTCAAATTAGACACAATATTCTTGTGGCGAATTAGCTATACTATCGATGAACTTTTTTCGTTGATAGTATAGAAAATTTGTCGCAAGATTAGTAACATTTGTCTCTCTTGCAACGATATCAAATGATTATTGGATTCATTTCATATTTGGTTTATCAACTTGAAATCTCAATTTGATACTTTGCAAGCTAGATGGACCTTCAGTCAAATACAAATATGAAACTCTCGCGTATCATTAAGACATGTGAATAGTCTATCCAGGTCAAATTTCAATGCATACATATACAGTTGGAAACATTTCAACGTTGGCCCCATTCACATGTCACTGTTGTCCGCCTCTAGTATCTTGATGGTGTTGATTAAGCAATCAACAAAAAATGACGCAGGGCACACCTTCCAGGGCATGTCCTCTCACAAGATCTTCTTCTTCTTCTCTGCTCAAAGAACTTCCAGGATCTTCTATTTCCCTATTGAGAAATATCTACCCACATATTCTTTCGCGCGACTTCCCTCCTTCTACTTATCGGGAAGTCGGAACTCGCGACTTCGTGAGTCCAAAGGCTAGTGGTCGGGTGTGAATCTTGTGAGTCCCCAAGCGCCGATGTAAATCAATTCTGACCTCACCCTTCTCCTATCGTGACTTATCCTATTGCGACTTCGTGACTCACTATATCAAGCACTTGGTTTTCCAACTCCCAATACCCGATGCACCGAAATGTTGATGCACATGTGAGTTGACTTTTCAATGGTCCTTTATCTCACTGAGACTTCGGAATTCGCGGGATCACGAGTCCTAATGCCAATACTCAGGACTTCTCGTGGTGAGATCCTAAGGGCTTCATACCACCTTTATTCCACTCCCCAGCTTCGTTATGGCCCACACTGTCCTCCAACAGTCGGGATATCACTTATCACAATATCACTATCTCCGTGTCCAAATCCTTGAGTCTTTTCTCGTGAGACCCTGATACACGATCCCATGTGTAGATCCGACGTTTCTCACATGATCTAGATCCAAAAACTATCCTTCTTCTCACTCCTCGCATCTTCGTGACTTGGGGTACCCAATACTTGGGCACTCACCTAGAGAAATATCGAGTTCACAAGATCTCTAGATCTCTGCCACCTGTCCTCCTTAGATGGACGGCTCCTAGTCCTCTCACCACTTCGCCGCTTCATGACTTGGAGTACCTAATACTTAGGATTTCACTCTGTGAACTCCCGAGTTCACGAGATCTCTCAATCTCTACCACCTTTCCTCCTCAGATGGATGGATCCTAGTCCTCTAACCACTTCGTTGCTTCGTGTCCTTGTGCTTCGCGACCCTTGACACCGAATTCTCAGCCCTTCCACTCACGAGATCCCGACATGCGATGTGCCACATGTCCGCTTACCAACTCCTATGGCCCCACACTGTTCTCATGGTCATCGAGATATCATGTATCATAATATCACAATCCTCGTTATCAAACCTTGGACACTTTTCTCACGAGATCCCGATAGGCGATCTCGTGAATAATCCAATGGCCCTGACCAACTTGGATCAACGGTGTTGCCTCTCCTGAGCTTAGAACCTCTCCACACTTGTGCTGAAACTACCTCACACCTTTGGGAGACTTGACGGCTCTCGGAACTTCATGAAACCTCCTCCAAATATATTTTTCGTCCGTGAATGAGTCTCGTAGAGAGGCCCCATTCATATGTCATTGTTGCCAGTGTCTAGTCCTCGTACAAGTTTCGTTCCCTATTCCTTGTTCTGTGTTCCTCATTCATCATTCCTTGTTCCTCATTCCTTGACCATGGTGTAGTCCCCAAGATCCATTTTTTTTGTACAAAACATACTAATGGCATAAAATGTCCCACAGAAAGACCAAATTAATATCTGCTACATAAGTCTTTTGTCTTTTTTCAAGGACTATGTAACGAATCTCAATTCTAAGAAGAATAAAATAGGACCTAATAACCTTAAGTTATTTCCTTAACCATGGGTGACATAAAATATCATTCAATAGTAAAATAGTTACATTTCATTGTAAGGCATCATGTGTACTGAGGGCTTGAGCCACCACAAAGGAAACATACCAAGAATATTTGTCTTATGAACAAGATATGGTACTATCCATTTTGAGGTTTGGCATAGAGATTGTTATTATAGACTACACTAAATTGCACCATAATATCATCCCTACACTCCTTGAAAACCATGTAAAACCATTCAAATTAGACACAATATTCTTGCGATGAATTAGTTATACTATCGACGAACGTTTTTTCGTCGATAGTATAGAAAATTCGTCACAAGATTATTTACATTCGTATCTCTTGCGATGATATAAAATGATTCTTGGATTCATTTCATATTTTCTTTATCAACTTGAAATATCAATTTGATACTTTGCAAGCTAGCTGGACATTCAATCAAATACAAATATGAAACTTGGTATCATTAACATATCTACTAGAACATATGAAAAGTAGGGTTTATGGTTTCCATGATGAATTGATGATGGAAGAAAGTGGGTGTGTCAGTCAAATTTGAGTCCAGAAACCCTCCCATATCTTTAAGGCATGTGAATATTCTATCCAACTCAAATTTCAATGCATACAGATACAGTTTGAAAACATTTCAACATTGTCCCCATTCACATGTCATTGTTGCCCACCTCTAGTATCTTGATGGTGTTGATTAAGAAATCAATGAAAAAGAGGGATTTTTCATCACAAATATCACACAGATACATTGTATATACATTAATGTAGAACCTGAAAGAAAAATGAAGAAAGACTGACGAAAACCTAAAACTTGCGTCAACCAAATTATGTACTTTGAAAGAAAATTAGGGTTTATGGTTTACATGATGAATTGATGATGGAAGAAAGTGGGTGAGTCAGTCAAATTTGAGTCCAGAAACCATCCGATATCTTTAATGCATGAAAATACTCTATCCATGACAAATTTTAGTGCATACAGAAACTGTCTGAAAAAATTTCAATGTTGGCCCCATTCACAGGTCACTGTTGCCAGTGTCTAGTCCTCGTACAATTTTCATTCCTTGTTCCTTGTTATGTGTTCCTCATTCCTCGTTCCTTGTTTCTTTTTCCACATTCCTTGAACATGGTGTATCCCCCAAGATCCATTATTTTTATACAAAACATACTAATAGCATAAAATATCTGACACAAAGACCAAATTAGTATCTACTACATAAGTCTTTTGTCTTTTTTCAAGGACTATGTAACAAATATCAATTAAAATAAGATTCAAATAGGACCTAATAACCTTAAGTTATTTCCTTATCCATGGGTGACATAACACTATAATTCAATAGTAAAATTGTTACATTTCATTATAAGGCATCATGTGTACTAAGGGCTTGAGCCACCACAAAGGAAACATACCAAGAATATTTGTCTTATGAACAAGATATGGCACTATCCATTTTGAGGTTTGTCATAGACATTGTTCTTATAGAATACACTACATTCACCATAATATAATCCCTACACTCCTTGCAAACCATGTAACGCCATTCAAATTAGACACAATATTCTTGCAACAAATTAGTTATACTATAGGCAAACATTTTTCGTCGATAGTATAGAAAAATTCTTTGCAAGATTATTTACATTTGTAACAACCCTCCTAGTTAAGGACAACTACTCTGACAACAGGTGCAGAATTATTTTTTTTGTTTTAACCGTGTGTGCACGTATGTAGGTGGGGAAATAGACACACTGGACTCTACGTCGCCACCCGATGACTGACAAGACGCAACCACGACGATCACAACAAGAGGACGCAAGGCACACAACAAGGAGCTATAAGCAGAAAACCACACAAGGTGTTGCATACAGTATAGTCATGGATGGGAGAATCCATAGTAGCGGAATTTACTATTGCTGCACAGAAAAGCGGGGCGTTTAATATTAGTCCTCTGCTCCAGGGAGAGAGAAGGTCAGATAGGCTCCTGGCCGACTTCTTAGGAAAAAAATAGTAAGCCCCTCAGGTGTGTCGCAAGAGTGGAAACCCTGCCTTTAAAGGGCCCGAGACTCTTGATACGACACTGGATTCTTGACGCAGAAAAACACACAGACATAAATAGCAAGGCTTACCAGGAGGTGTCTAGATCACTCCCGACACAAGCAGAGCAACAAGGGATTGATTACGTCCAAGTACAAAGGGTTAAAGAAAAACAATCCACATAGGAAGCATAAGCTAAATAAAACCTCGTCAACTACCCGACCAGTATTCTTGGCTAAAAGCCAATATGTAAGATCTAATAGGACGAAAAACACTTATCACTGAACCAGTCTGTTTTAAATGTAGTTTTACATCCTGAAGGCGGGTCATAAACCAAATTGTCGATTACATCTTTAGGTCAGTATTGAGAGCATTTAAAACTCAATAAGTCGATATGTACACCTTAAATTAGCATTTAGAATCGATCAACATTAAGGGTTTAACAACTTGAAGAACAGGATACAGGTCATAATAATTTAACAAATATTGGCATTGCAATAGACCTTATCATTAACCTTCAAATTAAACTAATAATAACCTTGCAGCTTAGACATCATCCCAAATCATTCAATTAAACAATATTAACATTGCGAATCACCCATCATCATTGACCTTGAAAATTAAAACGACCCTTATTATTGTAAATTAACAAGTAATATCATGGCAATTAAACAAATATTAAAATTGTGAATCAACCATCATCAATTCCCTGGCAATTAAAACAACCTTATTATTGCAAATTAACAAGTAATATCATGGAAATTAAACAAATATTAATTTTGTGAATCAAACATCATCATTGACCTTGCTCATTAAACAAGCCCTTTTATTGCAAATTAAACAAGTAATATCATGGCAATTAAACAAATATTAATTTTGCGAATCAAACATCATCATTGACCTTGTTGATTAAACAAACCTTTTTATTGCAAATTAGACAAGTAATATCATGGCAATTAAGCCAATATTAGCATTGCAGCTTAAAACAATATTAATATTAGTATTTAACAAGTATTATCATTTGCATTCAATTTAAACAACATTGCATTAAGCATATAACAAGTAATAAAAATAATATCTAAAATTAACATTGCCAATAACCAGTATGTTCATCGCAGATTAAAAAATATTAATTAAAAACATGGAGAATAATTCGGTGGAGGTTAACTTGTGTGGATTTGGTGCAGAATCAACTAAATGTACAATGCAATAAATGCCCTTGCAGATCCACTAACAAATTCCCAAGAAGGTGATAATGACATCCCTACCGTAAACGATGTCAACCAAATTTTGCCGACTAAATCATAATAAAATTTGAATATGCATTTGCAATAAATGACTTGTTATATCCACTAACTAGTTTCCAATTAGAGTTATAATGACAGTCCTCACATTTAATTTAGGCATTCCATCCTAAGGCGATTCCTCATAACAGTATTCCTTACCTTCATTATACTATGGTGTAGGGGCATTGCAATAGCTTGTTGAACTGACCTTACAATACCTTTCCTTAATACATTTACCCTAACATAATATAAACTGTAATAATGTAGTAACTTTGGATCTGGTGGTCACATTTAGGCAGCAATAAATGTGGAGGTTGCCTCATTCTAGTAAGGTAGTAAGAATAATAAGGTAATGAAATTTAGATATCAATGACTAGCTATAATAAATTATCAATTAAACTAAAATAAGGAAGGCCATAATCTGGAAAGTAATGCTCCTGATAATTCCCTTTTGGTGGATGGAGTTCGAATATTTACCCACAACAACAATGGATGAATATAACAATTTAGCATTAACAAAAATAAAACAGTTCTGGAGGTAAAGGTTCTGATATTTCTCTTCAGTGCTAACCGAAATTACAGTCTAGGTTTATAAGGAATTCATAATAGTTATGAATCCTGTTCAGGTTGGGGGTATAATGGTGAAATCCCAGTATCATTACCATGACTTTATCTTTAATACAACTACCCTTACAGTCTGCAAGACCATGAATAAGAGCAATAATGACATTCCTTGCATTTTCATAAATATTGTTGTTTATGTTGTTTTTTTTGTTTTTTTATTTGATTTGTTGAATGCACTTCTGGATAAGATGTTGTAAATCGCATGCCAAGGGGAAAAATTGTGGCAAGATAATGGATTGGTCGTTCTAGGGTTTTAACGTTCTGCACGAAGCTTCAGTCATTACCACAAGACGTTAATGGTCTGGGCATAAAAAAAAAAAAAACGCGGCCTTACCCACTGCCAACGAAGGAAATAAAGTAGTATCTTGATCAACACGTGCCCAGGTCGCCTTGGAGTCGCCCAGCCACAAGGTAAACACAGGCCACAAAATGGAGGATTCCCAGCAAGCAATAAAATGAAAACCCATGGAGGATTTTCCCACTGTCTTTTACAAACGTCCAAAATGTAAAAGCGGAGGAACCCACCAAAAATAACAAACGTACACTGTATATAACACCCAGCAGTAAAAGGTGCACTCTCTACAGTAAAAAAACAAAAAAACGCGCCCGGTGGTTATAACATGCCTAGGGTAACAAAAGGAACCCCGAGATAAAAAAAAAAATGCCCAAAATAAATATAAACACCAGGGTATCAAGAGAAAAACCCTACTGCAAATCAAGGCTCCCTGTGTGACAAAAAAAATACGCCCAAGGTAATACGAGAAGGCCACGGAGATAAAAAAAAAATGCGCAATACAATTATAAACACCAGAGCATCAAGAGAAGAACCCTACTGCAAATCAAGCTCCCTGTGTAAAAAAAAATACGCCCAAGGTAATACGAGAAGGCCACGGAGATAAAAAAAAATGCCCAATACAATTATAAACACCAAAGCATCAAGAGAAGAACCCTACTGCAAATCAAAGCTCCCTGTGTGAAAAAAAATACGCCCAAGGTAATACGAGAAAACCCACCAAGAAGAAAAACGCCTAATATAAATAAAAATGATTAACCAATGCAATTTACAGGGACAGCTTCGAAGGAGATTTCCAGAGCACGATTACCAACGCAGATCTACAGATAATACCCCCTTTTTTTTTGTTTTTATTCTTTTGCAGGGTTTAAGGAACAAGGAAATAACATTCACTACAGTACAATCAAATCTCAACAGAAATTATCTAAGCATTCTACTCTACTGAAAGCATGAACATACCGTTGCCTTGTTGCTTTCCGCCTTGAACTCCTGTGCTCCTCGTTTCTTCATCGCCTTATTTTTTTCCGATCGTAGAGGACTCACCGGTACCTCCCAGCCAAACTCTAGGGGTACTCTCCTTCCCCCTTATCCCCCCGAGCCATAATGGGGCCACACACAACCCAGAAAATAGCCTATCTTTTCATCTCGCCTCCAAGGTTGAGCTACCACTCAAGTCTGTTGAGAATCCCCAACCCCTACAAGAAATCAGTCCAGTCTCTCCTCTGGTAGCATAACCATACCAATAGCTGAAAAAAAAGGTCCCTTCTTTCCCCCCTCTCCTTTTCTTTTATCCAGTCTCAAACCCTAAATCCCCTCCTTTTAGGTTTTCCCCCATTTTCCCTTTTATTTTCTTAATTTTTTTTTTTTTATATTATTATTATTTTTTTTAACTCAAAGAGTATGTGCGCTCATTAATAATTCCCTTTTATTTTTACATGCGTAACTTTTATTAATGCTAGAAGCGGTAGGGATTAATAATTTACGGAAAGAGGATCCATTTATCATTTTCATTATTCTAAAAATTTAAGATTAAGGAATACGCCACCATTTGTTTATAATATATGCATATATAATTTCATTTTTTTTTTTTAATTATAAGCATGCATTCATCATAGTAAATTATCATTATCCATCATTTAAATTCACCATTAATATATATATATATATACAGGATAATGAGAGATTAAGGTGATGGAAAACATGTATATGGGAAAAGTAAATGTATTACATAAAAAGAATAATGAGGAATTAAGGGGAGGAATGGTGATTTAGTAAAGTGAACTGGACATGTAAAAGGGAGATGGATACTAGAAGATCAAGGTGAGGGAGGATAGTTTAATAAAGTATACATGGATAATGGGAGGATAATGGTCTGAGTTTTTTTTTGTGTTTTTTTTGAAATTTTCATTTGTTAAGGTCACACTAAATTTCCCCCCTTTTTCTAGAAAAGTCTTAGGCTTAGGGCTTAGATTCTGAGCTAGGCGACGATTGGTTAGGGGAACTGCTTAAGGTTTTATTCAGGTGTTGATGACTTAGGGATAATTAGGCTAACTCCTTCAACCACATTATTTCGACGTGCCCTTCAGGACGCACCATGTGCGCCAAGGGTGCCACTTGCCTCTTGAATTTCTTTTGGGTGACGTTCCCTTCAAGATGCACAACGTGCTCCAAGGGTGCCACTCGCCAACTGAGTTTATTTTGTGTGACGTGCCCTTCAGGATGCACCACGTGCTCCAAGGGTGCCACTCGCCAACTAGAATGATTGGTAGACCTCTATAACCCCTGGAGTCAACACTCCGCCAGGTGAACTTGTAGGAGACTAAGGGTTCTAAGGAATAAGGCCCCCGCCTTATTGTGCGCCCCTTAGAATCATCGTGAGCGAGTGTCACAGTTGGCTCTCACGGCATCGTGGGTCCTCTCGAACTAGGTAATCGTTGACCTAGAGTTCGAGCCACAGCGGGAGTGCTAGCAAGAGGTGGCAGGGCTGTTGTCCACCCCTCTCCCTCAACCTCTTTGCAAATCGTGTGTGGCCCCTTTAATCCATATGTGAGTCTGGTCGGCAAGCTATCGTTAGCCTGCATCACAATAATCATGTCAGAAATGTCAACAACAAATCATCAAATCGAATGAAACATCATAGTAAACATATCACCCAAAAGCACACTCCCTGACTCAGTCTGGAGTCCAAGGGGGTTCTACCGATGCCTCTGCATCCTCAAGGTCAAAAACCCTGCACACTCAATAAAACTGAGTCAATAGCACTTGTCTACATCAAATAGTAACACATCATGTCATCTGTCAATCGCATCATAATCAAGTATAAATGGTCTAACATCATAAAAGTCCAGATCACTTGTGAGCAAGTGTCCTCAAATAATAAGTGTTCTCAGTGCGCTAGAGTGGGATGTTACATACACCCCCTCTTGGTCTAAACTTTGTCCTGAAGTTTCTCAGTATAAATGAAAAAATAAAGTGTCACAGTATCATAAGTCTATCTATCAAACAAAAATGGAAACTGCTGACGCATATCATCTGCATCCTCCCAGGTCGCCGAGGGTGGACTACAACTGTCCCACTGGACCTTGACCTGATCTATCATTCGACGTCATAACTGTCGAACGCGATGGTCTAATATGCAGACCGGCTCATCCATGAGCGCTCCCTCGTCTGATACCTGCAAGGAACTCAGGTCAATCACATGTGTAGGATCACTAATATAATGTCTCAAAATAGATACATGAAAAACATCATGCATACACCTCAAAGAATTAGGCAAGGCTAGTCGATAGGCCATGGGCCCCTTTCTCTCCACAATCTCAAAAGGTCCCACGAACCTAGGAGAGATTTTATCTCCCTTTCCAAACTTGATCGAACTCTTATGTGGTTTAACCCGCAAGAAGACTCGATCACCAACCTCGTAACTACGGTCGACTCGGTGCACATCGACATAACTCTTCTGTCGGTCCTGCTCTTCTTTAGTCCTTTGTCTTATGGTTTGCATCTGCTCTTCCATTTCTTGGATCGCTTCTAGTCCCACCAGGACCCTATCCTCAAGCCGATCCCAACTCAATGGTGTCCGACACGGTCGCCCATAGAAAAACTCAAAAGGCGCCATCTTAATGGTGCTCTGGTAACTGTTGTTGTAAGCGAACTCTACTAGAGGAAAGAATTCTTCCCAACTCTTTTGTTGGTCCATAACATACATGCGCAACATGTCTTCCAAGGTTTGGTTTGTTTGTTCGGTCTGCCCGTTAGTCTCTGGGTGATACGCAGTACTAAAATTAATATGGGTTCCCAATGCCTCTTGGAAACTCATCCAAAATCGTCCATTAAACATCGATCCTCGATCGGATATAATATTTTTAGGCACTCCATGCAGCGTCACAATATCACTGATGAAAACTCTCGCTATGTCAGGTGCCTGATACGTCATACGCACAGGAATAAAGTGAGAACTCTTCATCAGAGTGTCTACTACTACAAAAATCGAGTCCTGTCTCCTTGCCGTCAGTGGAAATCCAACAATAAAATCCACCGAAATAACTTCCCATTTCGATTTTGGAACGGCATGTGGTTGAAGTAATCCTGTCGGGTGTCTATGTTCAGCCTTTACCTGCTGACACTCTAGAAATCTAGCCACAAAGTTAACTATGTCGGCCTTCATTCCCTTCCAGAAGAAAAATGGTTTGAGGTCTGCCCTCATCTTCGTAACTCCTGGGTGAGCCATGTAAACTGCTATATGAGCCTCGCTCAGGATCAACATCCTCAACTCGTCGTTTGGCGGTACGTAAATCCGACCTCTAAACCTCAATAACCCATTGTTATCCAAGAATATCCCTCATATAGTGGTACCGTCATCGTGTTTTGTCCGATAAAATCCTTGACTTCCTTGTACCAGTCATCATCACACTGTAAGGTGAGAATCTTCTCATGTAGATTTGTCTGAAGAGGTAACACCAAAAATATGCATGGCCTCTGACTCAAATCATCTGCCACTCGGTTCACTATTCCCTTTATGTAAGTAATCTCGAAATCGTACTCGCTGAGAAATTCTGACCAACATCGTTGTCGCGGGTTTAGGTCACTTTGTGTGAAAATGTGTTGTAGTCCACAATGATCAGTTTTTAATTCAAATTTTCGTCCAATAAGGTAGTTTCTCCAAACCTTCAAGGAATAAACGATGGCTAATAACTCCAAATCGTGCGTTGTGTAGTTCTCCTCATGCCTTCTCAACTTCCTCGAAATGTAAGCAATCACTCGTCCGTCCTGCATCAAGACTCCGCCTAAACCTTCATTGGATGCGTCAGTGCATACCAGGAAGTCTGCATCCATGTCAGGGACCTTTAGTATCGGCATGGTTGTCAACAACTCTTTAAGCCTCTGAAATGCTTCTGCGCATTTCTCTGTCCAAACAAACTTCTTGTTTTTATTCTGCAATTCCATGATCGGATTAGCTATCTTCGAAAAACCCTCAACAAACCGTCGATAGTATCCTGCTAATCCCATAAAACTATGCACTTCTGTGACATTCGTTGGCGCGGGCCATTCCATAATAGCCTCAACCTTGGCTGGATCCACGGCGATACCCTCGCCGGAGATGACATGCCCTAAGTAGTAAATTCTCGATTGGTAAAAAGAGCATTTGGACAACTTCCCATACAATTTGTGTTCTCGTAAACATTGTAGTACCAAGCGCAAGTGCTTGTCATTCTCCTCCGTTGTCCGAGAGTAGATCAAAATATCATCGATGAATACTTGGATGAACTTTTCCAAGTACTCGTGGAACACCCCGTTCATCAAACTGATGAATACCCCTGGGGCGTTTGTCAGTCCAAATGGCAGAACAGTAAACTCGTAATATCCAAATCTAGTCTTAAAGGCGATCTTGGGAATGTCATCCTCCTTGATCCGCAACTGGTGATATCCAGATCGCAAATCGATCTTGGAGAACACCATCGCACCCTTCATTTGATCAAACATATCATCAATTCTTGGTAAGGGATATTGATTCTTGATCGTAGCCTTGTTCAGTTGACGGTAGTCAATGCAAAGCCTCCACGATCTGTCTTTCTTTCGATAAAAATAACTGGTGCACCCCATAGTGACACACTAGGACGTATCAGTCCCAGGTCCAACAACTCCTTCAATTGCATTTTCAACTCTTGCAACTTTGGGGTCGACATCCAATAAGGTGTTCTTGCTATCGGTTCGGTTCTTAGTTTCAGGTCCATGGTAAACTCCAGTTCCCTTTCCGGTGGCATCCCCGGAAACTCCTATGGAAATACGTCCGCAAATTCCTTCACCACCGGAAGGTGTTCTAGACCCTCTGCTACTCCCTTCTCATTGAGCGTGAGGATCGCATAAATTTTTCACCCCTTGCGCATACTCTTCTGTAACTGTAAGGAAGAGACGAACCACAGGGAAACTCCCTGATTTTGTCCTACAATCACACGTCTCTGTCCTTCATCATCAACCAAGATCAATCATTTCGTCTTACAGTTGAGTATCGGCTCATGAGTTTCCAACCAATCCATACCGATGACGACATCATAAGATCCTAATATCGTGACGTACAAGTTGACCCTCATGAAAAACTCTCCCAAGTTAAGGGCACAGCCCGTAACCTTTCCTCCAACCTTCTGTTTGGCTCCTGATTCCATCTCCACTAAGATAAACACATCATGTTCGACTTCCTTTACCTTAATTCTTTTTAGCGCTGCACCAGAAATGAAACACTCAGTAGCTCCTGGGTCTATCAAAATACTAAGGGTCTGGTTAGCGATAGTATCTGTCATCTCGAGCACAGTCGACTGGTGTTCTGCTTGGCGGTTATTCACCACTGCATGTATCCGATGGGCCTTGCCCATATCTCCCATGGTGGCGGGTCCGGCTGATCCGGACGTCGTGGCCCTCTTCACAGGACAGTTGCGCTGGTAGTGTGGCTCCCCACACGTCCAACACCCCTTCTTCGGCCCAGTAGTCTTGGTACCCAAAGTAGAAGAGGACTGCCCACCAGCCTGAAACCCTGGTCTGTTCTGTTGAATAGGCCTAAACTGTTGCTGCTGCGGGCGACGCTGCTGCTGGTGCTGGGGTCCTCGATAAGGTGTTCACTGCTGAGGTGGCGGTCGTCGAGGTGTAGTGAACATGTCTCACTGGTGTCTGATGCCGCGACGCACTAGATAAACTTTTCCCTGCGGGTCTCGCTGAAGTCCTGGTATGACCCCCGTTGATAAGCTCCTCCTCTGCTATGAGGGCCTTTTGGACAGTGTCGTGGAAGGTTTGAGGCATCAAGATCCTAACCTTTGCACGTAGACTGTCGTTAAGGCCAAACACGAACCTGTTGACTTTGAGCTTCTCTGTGTTAAGGTGCGGAGCATACCAGAGCAGCTCCATAAATCATGCCTCGTACTCGGACACAGTATGACCTCCCTGTCGTAGCACGTTGAACTCATTAAGGACAACCCTCCTAGTTAAGGACAACTACTCTGACAATAGGTGCAATTTTTTTATTTTTTTTTTAACCGTGTGTGCGCGCATGTAGGTGGGGAAACAGACACACTGGACTCTACGTCGCCACCTGACGACTGACAAGACACAACCACGACGATCACAACAAGAGGACACAAGGCGCACAATAAGCAGCTATAAGCAGAAAACCACACAAGGTGTTACGTACAGTACAGTCATGGATGGGAGAATCCATAGTAGTGGAGTTTACTATTGTTGCACAGAAAAGCAGGGCGTTTAATCTTAATCCTCTGCTCCGGAGAGAGAGAAGGTCAGATAGGCTCATTTTCGACTGCTCAGGTAGAAACTAGTAAGCCCCTCAGGTGTGTCGCAAGAGTGGAAACCCTGCCTTTAAAGGGCCCGAGACTCTTGATACGACACTGGATTCTTGACGCAGAAAAACACATAGACATAAATACCAAGGCTTACCAAGAGGTGTCTAGATCACTCCCGACACAAGCAGCGAAACAAGGGATTGATTACGTCCAAGTACAAAGGTTTAAAGAACAACAATCCACATAGGAAGCATAATCTAAATACAACCTCATCAACTATCCGACCAGTATTCCTGGCTAAAAGACAATATCTAAGATCTAATACGACGAAAAACACTTATCACTGAACTGGTCTGTTTTAAATGTAGTTTTACATCCTGAAGGTGGGTCATAAACCAAATTGTCGATTACATCTTTAGGTCAGTATTGAGAGCATTTAAAACTCAATAAGTCGATATGTACACCTTAAATTAGCATTTAGAATCGATCAACATTAAGGGTTTAACAACTTGAAGAACAGGATACAGGTCATAATAATTTAACAAATATTGGCATTGCAATAGACCTTATCATTAACCTTCAAATTAAACTAATAATAACCTTGCAGCTTAGACATTATCCCGAACCGTTCAATTAAACAATGTTAACATTGCGAATCACCCATCATCATTGACCTTTCAAATTAAAACGACCCTTATTATTGCAAATTAACAAGTAATATCATGGCAATTAAACAAATATTAAAATTGTGAATCAACCATCATCAATTCCCTGGCAATTAAAACAACCTTATTATTGCAAATTAACAAGTAATATCATGGGAATTAAACAAATATTAATTTTGCGAATCAAACATCATCATTGACCTTGCTGATTAAACAAGCCTTGTTATTGCAAATTAAACAAGTAATATCATGGCAATTAAACAAATATTAATTTTGCGAATCAAACATCATCATTGACCTTGCTGATTAAACAAACCTTGTTATTGGAAATTAAACAAGTAATATCATGGAAATTAAGCCAATATTAACATTGCAGCTTAAAACAATATTAATATTAGTATTTAACATGTATTATCATTTGCAGTCAATTTAGACAACATTGCATTAAGCATATAACAAGTAATAAAAATAATATCTAAAATTAACATTGCCAATAACCAGTATGTTCATCGCAGATTAACAAACATTAATTAAAAACATGGAGAATAATTCGATGGAGGTTAACTTGTGTGGATTTGGTGCAGAATCAACTAAATGTACAATGCAATAAATGCCCTTGCATATCCACTAACAAATTCCCAAGAAGGTGATAATGACATCCCTACTGTAAACGATGTCAACCAAATTTTGCCGACTAAATCATAATAAAATTTGACTATGCATTTGCAATAAATGACTTGTTATATCCACTAACTAGTTTCCAATTAGAGTTATAATGACAGTCCTCACATTTAATTCAGTCATTCCATCCTAAGGCGATTCCTCATAACAACATTCCTTAACTTCATTATACTATGGTGTAGGGGCATTTCAATAGCTTGTGGAACTGACCTTACAATACCTTTCCTTAATACATTTACCCTAACATAATATAAACTGTAATAATGTAGTAACTCTGGATCTGGTGGTCACATTTAGGCAGCAATAAATCTGGAGGTTTCCTCATTCTAGTAAGGTAGTAAGAATAATAAGGCAGTGAAATTTAGATATCAATGACTAGCTATAATAAATTATCAATTAAACTAAAATAAGGAAGGCCACAATCTAGAAAGTAATGCTCCTGATAATTCCCTTTTGGTGGACATAGTTCGAATATTTACCCACAACAACAATGGATGAATATAACAATTTAGCATTAACAAAAATAAAATAGTTCTGGATGTAAAGGTTTTAATATTTCTCTTCAGTGCTAACCGGAATTACAGTCTAGGTTTATAAGGAATTGATAATAGTTATGAATCCTGTTCAGGTTGGGGGTATAATGGTGAAATCCCAGTAACATTACCATGACCTTATCTTTAATACAACTACCCTTACAGTCTACAAGACCATGAATAAGAGCAATAATGACATTCCTTGCGTTTTCACAGATACTGTTGTTTATGTTGTTTTTTTTTGTTTTTATTTGATTTGTTGAATGCACTTCTGGATAAGATGTTGTAAATCGCATGCCAGGAGGAAAAATTGTGGCAAGATAATGGATTGGTCATTCTAGGGTTTTAACATTCTGCATGAAGCGTCAGTCATTACCACAAGACATTAATGGTCTGGGCATAAAAAAAAAAAAAACGCGGCCTTACCCACTGCCAACGAAGGAAATAAAGTAGTATCCTGATTAGCACATGCCCAGGTCGCCTTGGAGTCACCCAGCCACAAGGTAAACATAGGCCACAAAATGGAGGACGCCCAGGAAGCAATAAAACGAAAACCCACGGAGGATTTTCCCACTGTCTTTTACAAACGCCCAAAATGTAAAAGCGGAGGAACCCACCAAAAATAACAAACGTACACCGTATATAACACCGAATAGTAAAAGGTACACTCTCTACAGTAAAAAAAAAAAATGCCCCCGGTGGTTATAACACGCCCAGGGTAACAGAAGGAACCCCGAGATAAAAAAACATGCCCAAAATAAATATAAACACCAGGGTATCAAGAGAAAAACCCTACTGCAAATCAAAGCTCCCTGTGTGACAAAAAAAATAAGCCCAAGGTAATACACGAAGGTCACGGAGATAAAAAAAAATGCCCAATACAATTATAAACACCAGAGCATCAAGAGAAGAACCCTACTGCAAATCAAGCTCCCTGTGTAAAAAAAGATACACCCAAGGTAATACGAGAAGGCCACAGAGATAAAAAAAAAATTCCCAATACAATTATAAACACCAGAGCATCAAGAGAAGAACCCTACTACAAATCAAAGATCCCTGTGTGAAAATAAAATACGCCCAAGCTAATACGAGAAAACCCATCAAGAAGAAAAACGCCCAATGCAAATAAAAATGATTAACCAATGCAATTTACAGGGACAACTTCGAAGGAGATTTCCAGAGCATGATTACTAGCGCGGATCTACAGATAATACCCCGTTTTTTTTTTGTTTTTATTCTTTTGCAGGGTTTAAGGAACAAGGAAATAACATTCACTACAGTACACTCAAATCTCAACAACAATTATCTAAGCATTCTACTCTACTGAAAGCATGAACATACCATTGCCTTGTTGCTTGCCGCCTTGAACTCCTGTGCTCCTCGCTGCTTCATCGCCTTGTTGCTTGTCGACCGTAGAGGACTCACCTGTACCTCCCAGCCAAACGCTAGGGGTACTCTCCTTCCCCTTTAGCCCCCCAAGCCGTAAGGGGGCCACACACAACCCAGACGATAGCCTAGCTTCTCAGCTCGCCTCCAAGGCTGAGTTACCACTCAAGTCTACTGAGAATCCTCAACTCCTACAAGAAATCAGTCCAGTCTCTCCTCTGGTAGCATAACCATACCAATAGCTGAAAAAAAAGGTCCCTTCTTTCCCCCCTCTCCTTTTCTT
>ML776987.1:230726-252883 GCA_009831015.1 Picea engelmannii
GTTAAGGTCACACTAAATTTCCCCCCTTTTTCTAGAAAAGTCTTAGGCTTAGGGCTTAGATTCTGAGCTAGGCGACGATTGGTTAGGAGAACTGCTTAAGTTTTTATTCAGGTGCTGATGACTTAGGGATAATTAGGCTGACTCCTTCAACCACATTATTGTGACGTGCCCTTCAAGACGCACCACATGTTCCAAGGGTGCCACTCGCCTCTTGAATTTCTTTTGGGCGACATGTCCTTCAGGATGCACAACATGCTCCAAGGGTGCCACTCGCCAACTGAGTTTCTTTTGTGCGACATTCCCTTCAGGATGCACCACGTGTTCCAAGGGTGACACTCGCCAACTGGACTGATTGGTAGACCTCTATAACCCCTGTAGTCAACACTCCACCAGGTGAACTTGTAGGAGACTAAGGGTTCTAAGGAATAAGGCCCCCGCCTTATTGCGCGCCCCTTAGAATCATCGTGAGCGATTGTCGCAGTCAGACCTCACGGCATCGTGGGTCCTCTCGAACTAGGTAATCGTTAACCTACAGTTCGAGCAACGGCGGGAGTGCTAGCAGGCCGTGGCAGGGCTGTTGTTCACCCCTCTCCCTCAACCTCTCTGCAAATTGTGTGTGGCCCCTTTACTCCATATGTGAGTCTGGTCGACAAGCTATCGTCAGCCTGCATCACAATAATCATGTCAGAAATGTCAACAAAAAATCATCAAATCGAATGAAACATCATAGTAAACATATCACCCAAAAGCACACTCCCTGACTCAGTCCGGAGTCCAAGGGGGTTCTACCGATGCCTCTGCATCCTCAAGGTCAAAAACCCTGCACACTCAATAAAACTGAGTCAATAGCACATGTCTACATCAAATAGTAACACATCATGTCATCTGTCAATCGCATCATAATCAAGTATAAATGGTCTAACATCATAAAAGTCAAGATCACTTGCGAGCAAGTGTCCTCAAATAATAAGTGTTCTCAGTGCGCTAGAGCGGGATGTTACAACATTCGTCTCTCTTACGATGATATCAAATGATGCTTGGATTCATTTCATATTTGGTTTATCAACATGAAATCTCAATTTGATACTTTGCAAGCTAGCTGGACATTCAGTCAAATACAAATATGAAACTTGGAATCATTAACATATCTACTAGAACATATAAAAAATAGGGTTTATGGTTTCCATGATGAATTGATGATGGAAGAAAGTGGGTGTCTCAATCAAATTTAAGTTCAGAAACCCTCCCATATCGTTAAGGAATTTGAATAGTCTATCCAGGTCAAATTTCAATGCATACAGATACAGTTTGAAAACATTTCAACGTTGGCCCCATTCACATGTCATTGTTGCCCGCCTCTAGTATCTTGATAGTGTTGATTAAGAAATCAACAAAAGAGAGGGATTTTTCATCTCAAATATGACGCATATACATTGTATATACATTAATGTAGAACCTCAAAGAAAAATGAAGAAAGACTGATGAAAACCTAAAATTTGCGTCAACCAAATTGTGTACTTTAAAAGAAAATTAGGGTTTATGGTTTACAAGATGAGTTGATGATGGAATAAAGTAGGTGTGTCAGTCAAATTTGAGTCCAGAAAACCTCCCGTATTGTTAAGGCATGCCAATAGTCTATCCATGAAAAATTTTAGTGCATACAGAAATTGTTTGAAAAAATTTCAATGTTGGCCCCATTCACATGTCACTATTGTTGGTGTCTAGTCCTTGTACAATTTTCATTCCTTGTTCCTTGTTCTGTGTTCCTCATTCCTCATTCCTTTTTCCTCATCCCTTCACCACGGTGTAGTCCCAAAGAGGCATTATTTTTGTACAAAACATACTAATGGCATAAAATGTCACACACAAAGAACAAATTAATATCCGCTACATAAGTCTTTTGTCTTTTTTCAAGGACTATGTAACGAATCTCAATTCTAAGAAGATTCAAATACGTAACAATATTGATGAAATCTTATACGATCTTGATGGTATAAAAATGAAAGAGCTTCTTTTGGTTTCAAGAATAATTTTTCCTCTGCTGAACAAGGCCAACCACGTGAAGGTGGAAGCCTCTATGGCCCCTCCCCTCCCCCCTCACATCACTCTCAATTGATCCCCAAAACCCAATCTATAAATTAGAAAATAATTGAAAGGAATGTCCTATTAAGATTTATGCATAGAAACTACAAAAACAAAAATTAATGAAGGTACATGAAATGATTTGTTTCTAAATGATATTTTTAGTCTACGACATTCTTTATTATATTAGCAACTATTTTCAAATTTCAAATAAGAATTAAACAACATATAACATAGGATATAAAAATGTCCCATAAAACCTAAAAACATGTAATCAACCCATGACATTATAAGTAAATTATTTTAAGAGAATAATTCATACAAATTAAAATATTATATAGTCACGTACCTAATCCAACCCCAACATCTATGTAATCATCCATCCTTATTCTCTATAATGATATTCTTCATCAAACTCGACATCTGTATCATCATCTGGTTCTGAAAATATGTTGAAAGGACTGATGATATCATCATCATCATTAATGTCATTTTCGAGCATATTTTCATCAACATCATCATCAAGAATTGAAATATTGTCTCCTCCACCTGGATCATGATCTTCTTCGTCTTCTTCATATGTCGACCCTCCATGATCCTCCTGATCTGTTTTATCTATAGAATCATCTTCTTGATATTCAATATCATCTTCTTCCTATAAATGACTATACTTGATTGGCCTTCCTCTTGGATCATATCTAACAACAAATGACCAATCCCTTTCACCTAGAACATTTGACTAAAAGACCTGTTCACACTGGCTTGGAAAAACATAGCGATCATGTCCTCTTTCAAACACCTTTGTTTTAATCATTGGAAATATGTTGGCATGTTGAATAACATTTCTTTCCTCATCGCATTCATGCATTTGTAACCTATACCATTTGACATTGAACAAAACTAATTTGAAAGAATTAAATTCACACTCAAGTATATCGTTTAAATACCCATAGTGTCTATTTTCAGATTCTTGGGGATGTCTTTCACTCCTAGAGGAAACATTAGTGACCTGGAATACTGCAGCTATCCCACTATCAAAAGTTTTCATGGTTTCATCCAATTGTTTGATGTCAAATTTATGACCATTGCACCACATAGCCTGGTGGTGTTTCAACTGCAATATGTCAGATATGTAAAAGATGCATTGTCAATTAATAAATTAACATATATTTATATAATTTCGAAAGTATTTGAAAAATACAGTACACATGTAGTCACATTAATATAATATAAAACAATTGAATAAAATGAGTGAATTTGCTTACCTGTCCATCTTTCAAACTATATTCTAAATCAATTTCCATCTGCGTAACATTGGCATCTCTATTACAACGAGATTCTCTAACCAATTCAGACAATTGTTGCCATGATAACCTACCTCCATTATGTTGTTTACATCTTTCAATCCATACATTCATCCAGTCAGAATTATTTTCAATGTATAGATGCAGTGCATCCCACTCTTGAGAAACTGAATAAAAAAAAGATTATTCACCAATATTAAATATGAGTTATAACGTACAATTTGCAGGTAATTATAAATATTTATACTTTATGAAATAAATTATATTAATATATTAATGAGTATGATCATATACACAAAAAATGAAACTTTATATGTATTATTAATATAAATTTTCAAAATTATTAATATATTACCTCTCATTTTTTTCATTCTACCTTGCCCCAACAGATGCTCCTAATCTTCAAATTTTTTGATGGAGTTCACATCCCAAATGAGATCCACTGCATGCATAGTTGGTGCTTCTAATTTAGGAATATATTGACTAATATACACCATGGATTTATATACCATATATCCCTCCACCATAGAACCCTCGGGGTATTCTCTTTATCTAACCAATGCCTTCAATGATTTCAAGTGCCTCTCCACCATCCACATTGACCTTATGTTAACAGGTCCACAAATTTCAATCTCCTCAACTTAGTGTATGAGGTAGTGTTCTTGTGCATTGAAAAATGTTAGAGGTATATGCTTTTGCATGTTACACATTAGATGAGGAATTTCTCTCTTCCAATACTTTATATCATCTTCATGGATTTATTTCAATGAAAACCATCGACATTAGATCATGACACAAGAAAATAACATGTTTCAACATAACATAATATAATATATTACATTACAAGTAAAACACATGTCATTAAGTACAACAAAAATTTGAAAGAACATTTTGCATATAAATCACAACTACTTGCCTCATGTATTTTCCAGGATCATATATAACTTGTTTGATGTTGTTGTCAAAGTTGTTTGGGAGAGATAGTAGTATAACATACTATAACAACAAAATGAATCATTATTTATTTCGACCAAAGTAGACAAGAAAAAATAAAAATAAATAAAAGATCTATAAGGCCAAGATATATAAATATATTGTATACCAAAAGTATTAACTTAATGAAGGTATGCCAATCATGTTTTTTTACCCCACCAAGTTCACCTTTCTTCATTAAAAAACCCTCGGGGTATTCTCTTTATCTAACCAATGCCTTCAATGATTTCAAGTGCCTCTCCACCATCCACATTGACCGTATGTTAACAGGTCCACAAATTTCAATCTCCTCAACTTGGTGTATGAGGTAGTGTTCTTGTGCATTGAAAAATGTTAGAGGTATATGCTTTTGCATGTTACACATTAGACGAGGAATTTCTCTCTTCCAATACTTTATATCATCTTCATGCATTTATTTCAATGACAACCATCTACATTAGATCATGACACAAGAAAATAACATGTTTCAACATAACATAATATAATATATTACATTACAAGTAAAACACATGTCATTAAGTACAACAAAAATTTGAAAGAACATTTTGCATATAAATCAGAACTACTTGCCTCATGTATTTTCCAGGATCATATATAACTTGTTTGATTTTGTTGTCAAAGTTGTTTGGGAGAGATAGTATTATAACATACTATAACAACAAAATGAATCATTATTTATTTCGACCAAAGTAGACAAGAAAAAATAAAAATAAATAAAAGATCTATAAGGCCAATATATATAAATATATTGTATACCAAAAGTATTAACTTAATGAAGGTATGCCAATGATGTTTTTTTACCCCACCAAGTTCACCTTTCTTCATTAATATATTTTTTATGTTTGAAGAAAAACCCATGGGAAATTTAATTCTTTGAATGACCTATTTTACATCATTGCTTTGTTGCTTTGTTCATAACCATGGAAGGTTATTTTGGTCTATTACTCCATATAATATATTTGAATATTAGATCACACTTTGCATTGCATGATTGCCTTCCTGAATGTCAGTACAAATTTTGACAATTTTTTCTTTGTCCCTCCTACCATCTATGATTTGCCATAATGTTTCATTCACATTATTCCTGATATGCATTGTATCAAACAAATGAGATATTTTTATCTCTTTGTAGTAGGGAAACCTCATGAATTGAGTGGGATAACATTTCATTCCTCTTGGAAGCCCATTATTAATACCTTCATGATGATTGTGGCCTTCATGAAGCACAAAAGAAATCACAAAAATAATTATCAAATACGGTAAAATAAATTCAATGATTAAAATAAACATTCAAAAAATTACATGATCTATGTTGATACATTATAAAATTGAGTACCTTGACAATTTATATTATATTCGAACCTCCATAGGTGAGGTTTCATTCTTCGTGGTTTTAAACCAATCTCTTCTTTCCCATTGAAAAGATGTTTTTTAGTAGTACGATACCTATGGTTCTTAGGATGAAGGTGCCTATAATCATCAAACACCATCTTTCCTAAATGTTTTGAATGATGATACTTCATCTTAGGGCCACAAACTGGACATGCAAATTTACCCTTTGTTTGAAGACCTACAACAAATGGATTAATGTCAATTATATGATGAGATTATTTAAAAATTAAACATGCACCACGATATCATTAAAAAATTATATAGTATTAAAGAGAAATATTAGAATGCTACATACCACAAAAATGTTTTAGCCGAGGGGCATCATTAATTGTCCATAAAAGTATTCCATGAAATTTAAATTTCCTCTCGTCGATTGGTTTATATATGTCATACATTGTAATGCCAACACATAACTTTAGTAGCTCATTGATAAGAGGCTCGATATATACATTCATATCTTTAACCTGGTACTTACCTAATTGTTTGAAATTACACATAATTACTATATGAATTATATCATGTAATATATATAATTAAATAAATAAACAAAAGATATTAAGCAAAAATTGAAACAAATGACAATGTTGAATTCAAAAAATTAATGTAAACAAATACCTGGAACAATCATTGTCAACATTATCTACTCCCTCTTTATTGACATCCAAGGAGGAATGTTATTGTTGATAACAAAAATAGACCACACTGAGTAAATATACCTAACCTCTTCAAATGGATTGACACCGTCAACTGCCAATGAAAGCCTAACATTACGAGATTCATCTTTGAAATCTGTCCATTTTTCCTCAATTTCCCTAAATGCAAAACCATCGGCAGACATTCGAAGAACACCATATCGACTTACATTATGTGCATGGTAATCCATAAATTGTGCTATGCTTTCACACTTGAACAATCATTGCAAACGTGGAATTATGGAAATATGACGAAGAACCTTTCGAGGCACTCTTTTTGTTACTTGATCGATTCAATATCTGCTGATAATACATTGCGCACATTCTATTTTCAAAGCATGTTGTCCATAATACATAATATAGTCATTAGGAAATGCATCCATAGTTTTATAATGCATTCCAATGTCTTTCAAAATGGCAGACAAACCTCGATATGCATGAGGTAAAATATTTGACGATGGTAACAAAAATTCACCTAACAATCTACAACATAACAAATAACTAGTTAATGTAATAATATTAATCGTAAAAATTGCATTATTATTTTACACATTAATTAACACTAAAAACAAATAGAAAAAATCAACATTTATGTATAATTTGAGATGAAACATATTACATACCTTAGGATCTATGTCATACAAGTGTTCAACAAATTATTCATAACCTTTAAGTTCACTAGCAGCAATGTAATGGAGAGAAGATTTTCTCTTGATCGTTCATAAAGTCGTTTATTTGTATTTTTTAATAGAGGTTCATCATAAATACCAACATTGTCCCCATCCTGATTATCTGGCTAAGAAAACAAATCTTGGATCATTTGATTTGTCCCATCATCTTCTTCCATGGGATCATTAACTTGATTTGTCCCATCATCTTCTTCCATGAGATCCTGTTAAGTACCTATACTAGATCTGCAAATATATTTAAGAAAGAACCAAGAATAAACTATAAACCATTCACCATAACAATGAACACAAGAAATATCCAAAACCGTTGAGGTAGGGCAACACCATACAATGGATCCTATTGTGGAAGAGATCCTCTCATGTTCACTTGCCTCTTCGAGGGGGCATCCTCCTATTGAGCTACCACTCCAAATACAATAATTTTCTTCATATCACATTACATTGCTTGAACCCCTTATATAGTACTACCATCACCTAAGAACATTCTAGAGGAGGAATCATCTAGAAGTAGAACCTTCTAAGAAGTCATCTTACATTTATTATATCTAATTGCCCATTTATTATATCTAACTACCATAGTGGGCCTTGTTAAATAATATAGTGGACCTAGTCCACCTTGCATTGAATGGTCTCCACTATTATCACTATGAGCCCTATGCCCCCCACCACTACCTTTCTAGATACCTTACATTCGATCCCCCTTATGAAAGAGTTGTCTTCAATGCTTGATGTACAACCATATATCAGGGTCTCATGGATAAGTGTGGACCACAATGCTGAAGTAGACTAGAGAACCATGGTCCCATTGAGAAATGGAAGCCACCATGTTGAATTAGTCCAACCGCCATTGTAAACCAGGGTCCCATGTCCAATTTCTCATGTAAACCCCACATGGAAGATATCGACACCCAATAACCAACTGAAAATGATGCTCCAAAGACTGACACATGTCATGTGGATCCAAATAAGAAGATCCATCCACATAGTGGAAACTTGTCATAGCTTAATCTGGAAGGAATAATATCACTATAGAATATGCAGGGTGGATGCTAATAATAATCATTGGCTCCTGATTTGTTGCATTTATACTCTCTATAGAAGGTGGATTAGAGTTATCAAATAAAATATGAAAGTGGTTGTCATCCCAGAAATGACAACTATCCATATACCAATTATCGCAATCGGCCTTCAAATCATACCAAGCATATATTTCTTGATTATATTCATCCTTGATGTCCACCATAAGAAATCTCTCCTGCATGGTATCAAATGAATCTTGAATACTAGGAAAACTATCATTGAGGTAGTTTGTGAGGCCATGAAATTAGACATCCAATGTGTCATACAATTGGGATATGAATGCTTCAGTAATTTGTAGAATTTATTTGAGAGTTTGAAAGGAAATATCATTCTGAGCACCCTATTAACTCTTTGTTCCTACATCCATCATGAAAAAACCCAAAAAATAGAACAATAAGTTACAACAAAAAATCATGGCTTTTTCCGAAAAAACCCTGAAAAACTGTTGAATTCAAAATGCTCATAACTTCACTTCTCGAACTCCGTTTCGATTGATTTTTTTTTTTTAATTGGGTGAAGTTGTGAGAGAAACTTAGATATGTAACTTTTTGGGAAAGTTTGGCCTTCATCTTCTACAAAAATAAAAAAAAATGCGCCGTCGTCCGTAGAAATAACCCTAAAAATTTGCAAATATTAAAACTTCAATATCTTGACTTCCTGGACTCCGTTTCAGACGATTTGTTTTTTTAACTTGGGTTTTTTTATGAGAGGAACTAATATATAAAAACTTTTTCTGCAAATGTTTCACATAAATATATTGAAATGTTCTGGAATGTCGTGGCCGTCATTTTTCTTCTCCCAAAAAAAAACTGCAAAAAATAGAAAATATTTCCCCACAATGTCTACCAAGGAAAGTGCTCTGATACCACTTGTTAAGTACCTATACTATATTTGCAAATATATTTCAGAAATAACCAAGAATAAACCATAAACCATTCACCATGACAATGAACACAAGAAATATCCAAAACCCTTGAGGTAGGACAACACCAGACAATAGATCCTATTATGGAAGGGATCCTCTCATGTTCACTTGCCTCTTCGAGGGGGAATCCTCCTATTGATCTATCGCTCCAAATACAATAATTCTCTTCATATCCCATTACATTGCTTGAACCCCTTTATATAGTACTACCATGACCAAAGAACATTGTAGAGGAGGAATCTTCTAAAAGTAGAACCTTCTAAGAAGTCATCTTACATTTATTATATCTAATTACCCATTTATTATATCTAACTACCATAGTGTTCTTTATTTAATAATATAGTGGACCTATTCAACCTTACATTGAATGGCCTCCACTATTATCACTATGGGCCCTCTGCGCTACCTCTCTAGCTACCTTACAAATCCTCATTTGCTTTTTCATGATGTTCCTCAGCTTGTACAACATCATTTCTACTAATACTTGGTGCAATATTCTACAGAAAGTTAGAGGGCAACTCTAACTTTATAATTACAAACAATCATGCAAAATTAGTGTTTACTATAACAAACATTCAAACAATATATATACATATATATTTAATTTTATATAAAATTGACAAAATAAAAAATGATAATGAATATATAGATAATTACCATGGGATGATATTCATTTGATCCGCCATCAATGCACCCGTATTTCCTACAATGTTTTGTAGTTGTTGCTATTAAAATTCTTACGGGACGTATGAGGCAACATTTTTTACAAGGTCTATAAAATCTACCATCACCATTTTCAACCACTTTAATTTTTTCCCCACCTCTAAATATATTCTATGACATTCTTCTGCACAACTTCTGTACAAAAATATCCTTTCAGAATCATCGTTCTTATAGTAATATTGTCACAACATCTTTAAATCGTCAAATATTTAGAGTTCAATTTTAGGTCACAATCATCACAATTGCGATGACCGTGACCTAAAATATTTATTTATTTTTACCTATTTATTTGTCATATTTAAGGGTCACTTATAACGGGAATTCATCGCTCTTGCAATGAACTTTGACCATATTAATTTAGAAAAAGTACATTCATCAAGATAGGGATGAATACAGGGCGGCTTTAGAAAAAAATTGAATAATTGAACTTTCTTTCTTGAATGTTGCGACAAAAGAGTACTTTCATCACAAGTAGTCGTCACAAATTTTTCAATATGTAGTAGTGTTCATATTCGTCTTTTGTTTCCTCCTAATCTCCTTCCTCTAAAATTTTTGGAATCCCTGTAATAGGGCACCAAAGGATTTTACTTGGAGTTGGATATCCATGATTTTTGTGGGTAGAATCCAAGGGGATCCCTATAGCCTTTATTTATTCTATCATTGTATTACCTCCGTTTGCATTTTCTTGACCCCTTTCTCTTGATTCTCCAGTGGTTTCCTCCAAATTTTCCAATGTCGAATAATTGCTTCTGTTGGACTCCCCCCCATGATGCCCTCCATATGAAGATATAGGGTTACAAGGGGAGGGAGGAGACGGATTCTCTTCGAAAACTCTCTTGTTGTTGGATCACCTCTTTCTCAGTGACTTTCTTCCTCTTAGGTTTTTCCCATTGCTCAAAGGTTCTTTCCTCTAGTTGATCAATTTTTTTTTGTGGACAATTCTTTGCAAAATCTCCATATTCACTACAATTCTTGCATTTAAATGGAAATTTCTCATAATACACCTTTTGAATGTATGACCAATTGTCAAGAGTTAACTGGATTACTTCCAATAGCCCCTTTTCTAGATCTACCTCTACATAGAGTCATGGACATGATTGTAACTCTTCTCATGGTTCATAATGATTGATGTACCTTCCCAATATATTCTCAATACTTTTCAAGGTTTCATCATTCCAACAATGCATAGGAAGTAATGGAAGACGATCCCACATAGGAACCGTAAAATGAATGTCATTCCCTGGACTAAAGTCCATAGCAAACTTATTTAAATGCATGTCCCTTGATCCCATGAAATAGGGACCACTCCTGAATATTAAATACCAATCTTATTTGTTCTCAAACAAAAAAATAAAAAACCCCTTTCAACAAAAATAACAAGACATTTAACCTTGAATTTTTTTTCTCCAGTTTAGATCCAGCTATTGGGCCATGGCCCTCGAAGAGGGCCATATACTAGTGAACTTCCCTATGATCCTATTTTCAGCCAAACATAGAGCAAAAGGATGAGACGAGGATGAGTGAACCGGTACGTTTGGAATTTCATCCAATTTCTTGAAAAAATTGGAGGGTGCATGATTTACCGTCTTCGAGTAGGATGCGATTACATCCTAAAGAGCCACGATATCAAGTGGAGGAGGAGACGTCCAGGATCCTCCCCCGAACCAGACAGAGAAACCCTAGTCGGAGATATTACAATTCTTCTAAATCACTTTATTTTATTTTATTTTATCAATTAAACTTTAATTTATTCAAACTCACTACATTACACAACTTTTTATCTAAATTTATTTTCCGATACTCGTTTTCAAGAAATTTTATCTAAAATTATTCTTAGGATACTCATTTTCAAGATATTTTACTCTTCAAGTAATAAATTATAGCATTACTTAAAATTGACTTGTTACAGCAGAGTAACTAGGTGCAAGCAACAAGATGCATGAATAAAAATGTCAAGTCTATAATGCTAATAAATTTCATTATAAATTTAATTGAAAAAAAAATTGAAGTGAATAAAAGTGTTTTCTTCTAAATTAACCATATTAATAATAAAAGTAACCATATTAATAATAAAAGTGTTTTTTCTAAATGAGTTAATGTAATATTAACAAAAATATATAAAAAATATTATTTTATTTGAAGAAGTTGGTTTGAACTTTTTTCATTATTGTATTTATTTAAAATTGTTATTGTGCCGAGAGTAGTGAGGTTCTTTACAATCTAGTATGAAGAGATGTTGAACCCTTATTATGATGCATCTTTATGAGGAGATAGTGTGTAATTAATAAAAATAAAGTTGGATAATTTTTAAATAATAATAATAATAATAATAATAATAATAAATAAAATGAAATAATAAATAAGACCAAGTCACCACACCAAAAATTGTGTATGAGACCCCCTTGTTTGTGGGACACGGGACCCCTCTCCGTCCAATGATTTGACTCGTAAATTCTACAAAGGTATACATACCCTACCCCCCTCTGGATTTGAATGTGTGTCCTCTTAAAAGGAAACACATGTTCTTAACCATTAGGCCCACTCAGGCTGTATCAAGAAATACTTTATTAAATTTTAATTTTTTTTTGTTCAAATTATATTTTTGAATGCATAAATAAATTAAACACTCTCAAAAATTCATATTGTATAAAAAATCAATTCTTATATACATTGAAATTACTTTATTTTATTTTATCAATTAAACTGTAATCTATTTAAAGTGACAATATTACACAAATTGTATCCAAATTTATGTTTTCCATTACTCTTCAAAATAATTTACTTTCTAAGTAATAAATAATACCATCACTTAAACTTGACTTTTAATTTGTTAGATCAATAATGACTAAATATACATGAACAAAAGTGTCATTTTTATAATACTAATAAATTAAATTAAAACAAAATAAAAATTTAAAACTGTTTTTTTTTTCAATTAACCATACTAATAATAAAAAAATACAACAATAAAAATAATATAATACATTTTATAAATATAACTTATTTTTTTAACATAAATCATTTTAATATTAACATATACCAACGATAAATATGACGATTAAGATAATGAGGCATCAAGTAGCCTTTGGATATATTACATTCACATTACTTTACTTTATTTTATTTTATCAATTAAATTTTAATCTATTCAAATGATTCAAATGGACTACATTACACAAAATTTTATTCAAATTTGTTTTTTAGATATTTAAATAATATAATTTATAAATATAAATTACATAAAATTTTATTCAATTTTATCTTTTTAGGTATCTAAATAATATAATAAATTTTATAAATACAAATTGAATAAATTTAACATGAATCATTTTAATATTAACATATACTAACTAAATTTTATTTAAATTTAATTTTTTAGATATTTAAATAATATAATAAATTTTATAAATATAACTTGAAAAAATTTAACATAAATCATTTTAATATGAAAATTATAATAATGGGGTATTAGGTAGTTTTAGAATATATTACATTGAGATTACTTTACTTTAATCCATTCAAACTATCTACATTATATAATTTTATTAATTTTTTTTTTTTTTTTATACAAGATGATTTATTATTTAAGTAATAAATAATAACATTTCTTAAAGTTGATTTTTGATTTATTACATCAAGAGTAACCAGATATAGATGAACAAAAGTGTTAAATTTATTTAAAATAATATAATAAATTTTTAATTTGATTTATTACATAAGAGTAACCACATATACATGAACAAAAGTGTTAAGTTTATAGGGTTAATAAATTAAATTGAAACAAAATAAAAAATTGAAAAAACTGGTTGTTTTTAAATTAATCATAAAACAACCATTAAAATAATATAATAAATTTTAAAAATATAATTTGAATTTTTTTAATATAAATCATTTTAATATTAAAATATACCAACTCAACTAATAATATGAACTAATCATATGAAGATTAAAATAATATAATAAATTTTAAAAATATAATTGGAAAAAAATTAATATAAATCATTTTAATATTAAAATATAAAATAATATATTAAATTTGAAAAATATAATTTGAAAAAATTTAATATAAATCATTTTAATATTAAAATATACCAAGTAATAATAATGGGTGCATCAAATAGAGTTAGGTTATATTACATTCAAATTACTTTATTTTATTTTATTTTATTAATTAAATTTAATTGATTCAAACTCACTACATTACACAAAATTTTATCCAATTTGTTTTTCCTCTATTTTGTTTCAAGATGATTTACTCTTCTATTAATAATTTATAACATCACTTAAAATTAGCGTGTTACATCAAATAAGAATAACGAAGTGCAAGTAACAAGATGCATGAATAAAAATGTCAAGTTTATAATGCTAATAAATTAAATTGAAATGTAATTTTTTTTTTCCCTAAATTATCCATATAATAATAAAAAAACAATATAATAAATTTATAAAATACAATAATAATAATAAAAATAATACAAATAATTTTAATATGAATCTTATGGATATGAAGATTAACATAATGGGTGTTTTGAGTAGTTTTAGACTATAATTTTTATATATCAATCATCATATTAAAAAAAAAACTTAATTGTAAATTTTCTAATTATTTTTAATTATGAAATTGTGATAAAATTTATAAATTCTAAAAATCTCTTTTCTATTTAATATATATCTATAACAATTTTGATTTTAAATTTAATTACTTATCATTACTTACTCCAATTTCAATTTATATGTATACATTTTTATTCCGTACCAAAATTATATATATATATATATATATATATATATATATATATATATATATATATATATTCCTTATAAATCTAGGGCTTTAAGGGGAAGAAATGGATTTGAGGGGAGGAAATAATTGGATAACCAAACCGATCGACCGAATAGGTAGGCAGATGGTTTCTATGACTCTTACTATCTTTCACTCTTACTGACCGAGAAGGAGACTCTAGCTAGATAGCTGCCTCTCTACCACTCTTGACCGAGTCAAGATTAAACTAACACCATCCTCAACAAAATTGACTTCCCTACTTACAACTATCTTCCATTGCACTAGAATGTAGATCTGGTAAGTCTGTTTCGGGCTATTTCGAAGTAACTAATGACCAAGAAGTAACCCCCGATCAGTGAAGGCGAAGAATCTCATAGTCATCCCATCAAAGGCCAGGTGAAGCCAAACTCTCATTTTGTTCGGAGGAACTATAACTTTCCCATCCAAGGCTTGGTGAACTATTAGGCGAAGTGTTAAACGGAAGCACTTACTTCTTAATCCATCCATATGGGCTAAAGTGTTGTTAATATTGTTTGGCACCTACTTCAAGTAGGAGATGGCATTGGTCATATTCATGGTCCTGATGAAGTAATGAATGGAGGGGGAATTGGATTAGCGGAATGATGGTACAATAGTCAATCTGTGTGCGGATAATGTTGTAGTTGTCTTAATGGGTGATGGCTTTATGGTAAAGTTCTGATTGATTGCCCTTACTGTAAGAACTATGCATTCTATCTATAATTGCACTAGTGGTATATCGATTGGGTTTGGAATTACTTGACAAATCTGACAAGTCCTATGCTGACAGCCTTCGAGAGTCCTGGCTAATCACTGGAAGGCGAAGCCGATCTCTATTGCCTGCAGGATTTGATCTGTTCCTCTCCTAAACGCTCCTATCCCGCCCGCCGTGCATCATCATTTCATTTCATTAAGGAGAAGTCGAGTCGATTGGATCTCACTGTATGAGGCGTTGCCCCGCTCAGGGCGGACCTAACCTACCTATATTCTCGGATGGACCCACCCGCTTACGGTAAGGTATCGGCGAAACGCTTTCACCCTTGCTGATTTTAATAAGAAATACATAGTGATTGGCTCCACTATCTAATAGATAGAGCAAATCGATCAGATTCTCACTGTAATCACACACATAGTATGGAGCATTCTGAATCTAATTGGACAGAAATGGCTCAAAGGAAATAGAGTGATCAGCTCCACTATATAATATAATTACGCCCAAAGGCGTATACCTATTGGAGATGGGCACAATTAATCATCTTTTAATCAAAAATTCTAATTTGATGGCTAACAATTAAAGATGCTGGCATATTGTTAGTGATCCTCTCAAATCAATGAATGAAATTTAATATTGATAACTTCCTTGCATTTATAAATGCTTACGTTTACTTGTTTACTTTTTCACATTTACTTAATATGATTAATAATTTACTGCTCTAACCAGTGATTGCCAAGTTTACCTAATTAACTAGAATTAATATATATAGAATAAATCATTCTATATAACATTCAATATAGATTAACAAGTGTCATATTGTTGCACTTACTTATTTTATTTTGGGGATATATTTATGAATATGAAGCGGCCCACTCTTGAAGTCATATTGTTGAACGTACGTGTTTTATTTTGAGGATATATTTATAAATCTAAAGCAATAGACTCTTGAATCTGAAGCGGTCGACTCTTGAATTCATCTGCCACTCTTTAATCTGAAGCAGTCGACTCTTGGATTCATCTTCCACTCTTTAATCTGAAGCAGTCTATCGACGTTCATCAACCACAACTTAAGTGGTTGTGCTAGTAATACCCACCATGGGAACTATGGATAATAAGACGTGACCCTATCCCATTCCGACCTCAACTCGAGATTGACAATACGATCCCTATTATGGATGGTATGATCAGAATTTTGTTTCATTTGGAATGAATTGAAACCCCAAAAGCGCCAGTTCGAAATACTCAGTCAGGTGTGCCTGATATTATCCTCGTTTTATCAGTCGTGCGAAGGGAGTGTTCTTCCTTTGTGACATGACCAATGGGAGTGGAGCGCAATCAACTGAGATAAGAACCTTTCTATGTCTGGGGAATATGGAGAAAGGCCAATCCTATCTCTAGTCTCCCTGTGGCTGCTCCTTTCCTCTCCAGGACACTTTCCTTACTAAAACACTTCGGACTCTGTTCTTAAAAAAGGAAAATAACAAGTGTCGCTTAGCACTGTCAATATTGTAGGTGCTTATAGGACAAGCAAGCAAGATGGCCTTGCCCTATTCGTTCGGTAGCTGAAGTTGTTAGGTTGGACAAGGAAATCGGAAATGAAGGCTTCACTTCTCTTGAATCGAATCCCTCTACTGCCCCACAAAGTCATATTGAATGAGGTGATCGCAGAACCTCATCTAGAGTGGCCTCAAAACCCCACCACTCCCAAGCCCTATCCCGAGCCTATTGCTCAATTCCATCTTTTCTCTTTATGGATATCAGCCTTACTGTAGTCTATGCCTGAGATAAGTCACCCCTCCAATCCCAATATTTCGAGGAGCAGTCATATAAGTAGAGGCAGACTTTAACCCAATCTGCTCTTATCCTGCTACTGACTGAGCTGAGTCAGTAAGGTGTCTGGTCCCATCCTATTGATCTCCCTCCAATTAGCCTTACCCAAACCAATGTCAATCTGCCAGTCTAGGTCCCACCCACGCATTATAGATTTAACGCCACCGGGCCATCGAGGATTGGTCTAGTCTCTCTGTCCTTCATATATATAGTCGTAGAAGGATCTGAGTCCCCTAAGGTGACGTCGAGGCATAAGGACCCACCCAAAGCTGAAGAGATGAGAGGCCTCTGGTATTGACTTCTTCCTAAGGGATATGGACTGAGATGGAGGGTTTCTCCCTTCGTAACCTAATGTGTAGCAACCTTTCTTTTACCATACTTCGCAGAAATATAACACTCACTCTCAGGTTATAAAACAACATGCATTTAAGCAATGAAATACTAACATAAGAAATATTACTAACATAAATAATCCATGGCAATACCATTAATCCAAATGAATAGCAGAATACATGATAATTATAATACACAGAGATACAAAAACATAATTAAAGCATCATATGGTACTTATCTTTGAAACATTGGCAGTTCCACCAACCAAGTGTAGGCCTTCCACGAACCTCCCAACCTTAGACCACACTGCTCGTCAACTCAGCAGTGGGTCACCCCCGAGCTGAGACTAAGCTCCATCCCAAGGCAAGGAATCCTAGGAAAGGTTAAGGTTACAGGGAAAACACATAGTCACAAGGAAGGGATTCTCTTCCAGGAACCACCCATGCTCACTGTCCACAGACTCTCCTTCCCCACATGCCTGTTCCACCCTAGGAGTATACACCTTCTCTGTCACCTAGACAATCCTTCGGCTGCTAACCTCCCTTGCCTTGGGTTATAGAAACAGACCAAACCGAAAGTCTCTGAGCTCTGTGGCAGCTACAGGGTTCCTACAAGGAGTTCTCTCCTTCTTTTGCGCACTCTCTCACCTGGAGAGAGAGTCGCTCATAGGCCAAACCACCTGTTCTTCCAACCTCAATCACCTCTCTCACCTAGAGAGAGAGAGTTGCACAACTAGCCAACAAGCCACACACATTCCAGCACTGCGTGGTCACAACAACCCATGGGGAAAATAGACATGGGCTTTCCAACAGGTTCAACAATGGTAAGTCAATTCTTATTTCTCAATCTGCCAACACAAGATAGATTCACGCTCTGGTTTTTGGGGATGCATGACAAACAATCCACACAGGGGTCAACGCAGGTTCAAACTATTCAGATAGGGGATGTATCAACTAACCCAGAACAAACACATATACACGCCTTTTTGGTTCAAAGGATGCACGAGGGTTTCTCTGCAGAAGTCAGACCAGTTAACCTTCTGGCACTCGAGGGTCGAATGGAGGAGGAACCCCTCTCACGGCTCATCTTGGTTGGTTATTCACATGCACCAGGGTTGACACTTGTCACCCTTGGAACTGCATCCGTTCTATCAGCATGCATCCGCTTTGCACATTTTCCCCTCGCCAAGAACTTAAGATAAACAACATAAAATTCATATGTTCTTTGGAATAATAATAAAATATTATTTCCAAGGCTTAATCCCCCTAGGCTTAAAACTTAGCCCCTTTTCCCACCTTATAGCCCCTAATCCCTTGCCTTCTTTATGGATGCTCAATCCCCCATCACTCATTCATTGTGTCGGCCTACACACGGTGGTGTTTATATTTTATTAATGTGCTTCATACATATAAGTACAAAATCAGGTCCATGGCCTACAACCCTTAGGCTCTCTCTTTCTACTAATAATCACATAATCCCATCAGATTATACAAACTTGGCTCACTAGCCTATAACACATATTTACAATTCATTTCATACATCAGACTTACAAAGGGCTCAGCCTTGGGGACACTACAATTCCCCTCTCCTTATTTATGCAATGTCCTTAGTGTAACTTTCACAGGGCATCAACAAGATTTCCAAAATCTTCAAAAATATGCGGGTATTACGCCCATATAGCGTCCTCATGCTCCCATGTCATGTCCTCAGAATAGTACCATATCCACTGGACCCTTACAAGCTTAATAGCTCGATTCCAGAGCTGTTTTATTTTCCTGTCCAATATGCGCACAGGATGCACTTGTAGGACACTCTCTGGTTCCACTTGAATCATATTCCAATCGATTACATGATTAGCATAAGGTATATATATTTATTAAGTAATGAAATATGAGACACCTTAGGTACAGTCATGGATCCAATAATGCAACCATATATGCAATGTATATGTATGTATATACAAACAAATTCAATAACATTAAAACTGTATACAACATACACAACATACAATAAATAGAGAACTGTACTTATCTTTTGATTGAGAGACCTCCCAACTCGGAGAAAAGCTATGATTCCATCGGGCAATGGCTTCCCAAGATAGCCATTGATCCGTCAGGATTTTTTAATGACTTATGGTTGAGTTTTAATTTTGCATGCGTTGATTAACCATTTGAGAAACTTAGTGAAAGAATGAGGAAAGAAGAGGAATTATAACAGCCATATATACATTTGCAGATATGAAATGAAATAATAGACAGCAAACCATAACACATAGATTGATAACGGAGTTTGGCACAACTTTGCCTACGTCTCCGGGCCTTTTCTCTATGGGGGAGGCTTCTTTATTTCTGTTCAAAATCTCAAAAGTACATCGTTGCAATGTCAAATGGATACAAGACTGATCTGGTCATTTTCGTCCATATCTCTAGAACCATGCAAAGAAAACGACACGCAAAACGGATGTCCGGAGCTCCCAGAAATGGTCCAACAACGTCTCCTCCTCAAAAGCTTCTCTGCCTCAAAAATGGCTTTGGCTTGGCTTCTCCTCAGCATTATTCTACTCTGAATTCCCTCTTCATGGCCTCAAACAAGCTTGAGTTATATAGCTGGGAAGTTGGTTGCTCATCTCCAATTTCCTCCCAAAATTTAGGCTCCAAAACTACCCAATAACTACCAAAAACCATTAAAAATAGGCTTAATTACAATTAAAACCCAAAAATTGGTTATAAAACCCACTTTATAGTTAAATTTGGGCATAATCCCCCTTTTGCCTAGTGCGCACCCCCTTGACAGGGTCATATGGGTTCATATGACCAAGCGCTAGCCCAAAGGGCTAAGCGCTGGCCCCTCTCCATTCAATACTTTGCAATATATTTCATATTGTAGGTTTTATATCATAAGCAATAATTTGGTGTATTGGCAAAAGACCATTTCTTAAGGTGTTGGGCTTGGTGGTGGTCATGGGTTCAAATCCCATGGACCCCAAACAATTTTTTGAAACATGCCACTTCAACTGATGACTGGGTGCCACGTGGCTGCCCATGACTGGGCCACGTGGCATCTCCCCATTTGCCGAATTAATGCCACTTGTCAGTTATTGACTGGTCCAGTTGTCTGCCACATGTCTGCCTTGTCAGCGAACCTGCCCAATCACCATCAGCCAGAGAGTTCCACGTCATCTCCTGCACAGTCAGCATGCTAATGTCATCAGCATTGACTTTTTGACTAGTTGACCTTTGACTTTTTACCTGTTTGGGCTTCCAATCAGAACGTGATAACTTTCACATACGGAGCCCATTTGACAAAGTAAATATAACGCTGGAATCAGGAAGACAGGATAGACACAATGGCATTGGTTTTGTCAGATTCTGATCACTTTCATTTTTGAGCATTTTTTAAGCCCTATCAGGCTTCTAGATTCGATTTCAGATCACACCTCCCCACAATAATACCTTTTGGTCCCCAAAAGTTTACTGACCAGTCAACAAGCTCGGGATAGGCCACCCGTCTTTCTCTCTGTCTTTGAACTTTGTCCTGTGCACCTGTCTCATCAAGATCAATTGTAACACAATCATGACAACTGATAGTATATTGTTAGCCATTTGAACCCTGTTACGTCTTACTGAAGCCACTATCATCCATGTAGAAAACATTGCTAATGACAGCATCAAAAAGACGACTGCAAATTAACTGATATACTTTAGATATCTGCACGACATGATCTTATCTTGAAGCAAATTATGATTGATTTTCCATTCAAAAACCATATTTTGTTCTTGCTTAAGATCAATTACTTCATTTGAAACAATTATTGGTTTGTTGCATACTTGCACTGCATTTGTTAATTGTTCCCTTGTTTGAAATGTTTTATTTTCTTTAACACGATGAGCATGAACCACATAATCATGACCTGCTTTAATGAATTGATATTGATTCTTTGTCCTGTAGAAGATTGCCTTACGATCAAGTAAGTATGGACTACCTAAGATCATTCCACATTCTCTTAATGACACAACATCACAAGTTACTTTGTCCACATACTTAGATGAAATTGCAAATTTGATTGTGCATTATTTTGTTATGTGCATCTGATGATGATTGCTCATCCATTTAAGTGTGTAAGGCTTATGATGTGTTTGTGTTTTTAATCCCAATTTCTTAACCAATTCTTCTGAGATTAGATTAGATTGAGATCCACTGTCGATTAATGTGTCTATCTTAGTGTGTCGCATGATTACCCTTATATGAAACAAATTGCTTCTACAATAAATATCTTCACCATTTTTACCTTTCATACCAACCAATGAAATCTTAGACTCATCACCTGAATCCGATCCCAAGTCTGTGGGTTTTGATGTCGTTGCCATTGTTTGTGTTCCCTTCTTTTCTTTGAACCACTTTGGCTTCTTCTCAGGATGCAACTGCCAACATCTCTCCTCATCATGTCCCTCTTTCTTGCAATGCTTGCAAGAGGGCTTTCCTTCCTTCTTTGTCACTGCATTTGCATTCTTTCCATTGCCATGCCTTTTCCTCTTGTCCTCTTTCCTTGAAGACGATGATTCCCCTGACACACCTGCCTTCCCTGCTTCAATATACGT
>ML776987.1:281105-310905 GCA_009831015.1 Picea engelmannii
TTTTGAATGTGAAAAGGGGCTCTTTAGGGCACAATTAGGTCTTTGACCAACCTCCCCACGCAGATTGAGCTCGGATTTGGTGTCAAATCGACTTGGGAGCCGATCCATTAGTGGTTGGGAGGCCGATCAGTTTCATAAATGCGTCGTTTGGCAGGCGCGCGGGTTTTTCACCCCACAGTCGTGCATATGCGCTCCAGGTATGAAGATATTGCACGCATGCGCGCGCCCAGTGGGTGTAAAGCGCCTTGTAATTTTTTGGCCATTTTGTATAGTTTTGACCCCTTTTGCTGTGCTGTGGAATTAACCTTGTTCCATGAATGACTGTTTTTTTGTGTTGACGATGTGGAGTTCTTGTCGCCCTGTGCAGAAGAAATTTCAGTGATAACAAGGTGTCTGTCTACTTGACTTCTGACCCATCCCGTATTGACCCACAAAATGTGAAAAGGGATTCTTAGGAATGGTTATCAGGCTAAAGGTCGAAGATTCATTTAGATATTTCCCTTAGGATCCTTGAGCATATAAACCTAGTAAAGTCAAATAAGATGCAGAGTTGTTTCTTGTTTAGTTCAAACGTTAGCCCAAATGACTTCGAAATAGTTGGTCTCCTACGTTAGTCAACTACTTGGCTACTACGTTCTTTAAACCTTCAAATCACATTACATATATAAATAATGAATTGAATCTCGTCCAAAGTCTATCGAAGTGCGAAGAATGCATTGTCTTCTGTAGAAAAAGGAAGGAAGTGGGACACATTGACTTACTAGAACGTAGTTGGGAGGGTCACTACAAAAAGAGATCCAAAGTTAATTCACTTCGATTGATGACATAGTTGGAAGGTTTAAAGCAGTTGATGGGATGTTTACCCACCTACCCTTCTCTGTCTTTAAATAGCCCAAGCCCCACCACCTACTTTCATATATATATATATGAATTGAATAGGTTGGTTGCAACAAACATAGATTAATGAGGCCTATTATCCAACCCAATAAGAAGCTTGGATGGGGGAGATGGGAAAATGATACTGAGACTAAGTCGCCTTCATATCAAACTAACACTTAAAAATAGGGGGTGGGTTAGTGACTCCATTCTTAAGACTGACATAAATTCATTTTTTGTAAATTTATGTATTTAGATTTCCTCAATATTTTTTTCATGCAGTCCAGCCAAAAGGGTGAGACAAGGATCTCGGACGAGATGGAATTTGGTCCTGAACTACCTAAGGCGATAGAAACAGAAGAGGTAGTGAAGAAGGCCTGAAGTAAACATGAGTGTTAGATTGTGAAGGAGTTGACTTTCCTACGCACGTCTACGGCCAAGAGTCAACTCAAGTGGATAAACCCGAGGTACCTAAATTGAACTACCCACAGTCACAGTGAGGGCTTTAGCTGTAGGTATCTTCCTGATTTCTCTAGGTACTGTTTGACCAGAGAATTATAATACTGGCCAAAGAACTAGGGATGACGTCAGGTTGTGGTACCATGAGCTAAGGAGAAGAGAAAGGATCTTCGATACGTCTAACTAGGATTTGGGATTGTTAGTTGGTTGTCTATTGGTTAGTCTCCATTTGTAGAAGTTAGCATTACTCCCTGTCGACTTGTTTAGCAGATCAGGCCTGACTCGAGCTTGCTTTAGGATCTTCATATTACTCATTCAAACCCATCTAATCCTTAACTTTTGACTTGGTAAATTGGAAAGTGAGAAGGGGTTCTACTCTTTTTGGTGTTGGTCCTGTTTATTTGGAGTTATAGCTGCTAGACTTAAGCCTAAGAGCTCGTCCCTGCAACAAGGGAATAATTCCTTAAGCCTATGGACCTTGTTAGAATTGTCTAAAGTCCTGGAATAAGAAAGCTTTCCCAGGAACCCAAGAACATGATAAGATCCATTATTATATTATCTGCATCTCCCCAAAGCTTTCAGAGAAAAATAGGATGGATTTATCTTAAATTAACTTCTCCAATGGAGATCCTTCGAAGAAAATTAGGATTCACCTTTGAATTATGCCATGCATGCCATATATTCTTTATAAACTTATTATTAGTATTCTTTATATCACTCCTTAGCCTCTTCAGACTACAATAAATATGCTTGGTTTTGTGCTTCTTTAATAAATGAAATTTTTCCGTACCTTCTTTTAGGGAGGACTCGAAAGTCCTACTGGATGAATGGATGTTTTACAGCTAAGTTGTAGGATCCTCAGAACTACCTACTTTCTTGAATTGAGGAATTCCAGTGGACCGGAGATTGGAACTACTTGCATTTTAGAAATATGGCCATACCCTTTATGTTTATAATAAATGACTTTCTTTCTTGGGTCAACAGATCATTTCTTGCACACCTTTAGCTGGAAGAATAAATGTAAGTTAGACTTACAACAATCCGCCCAGTCTTGGATCCTTGGTTGGAACCACTTGGATTGAGGAACAACTACAACAACCAGACTTCAGAGATCTTACACACTTGGGTGGATGTACACTTACAACTTTTCTATGAATTTTATCCTACCTACTTTACCAACCTACCAATTTTGTTAACCACCCTCTTTTTGACTCACCAAACTTTGGGATTGATTGTACGTGCTTGGGTAGGCACTTTCAGCATTTCTTGCACACCGCTACGCCCCATACTTAGCTTCGTACCTGAACTTTTAGTTTACTCTTAATATTACAAACTACCTGCTTCACCAACATATATTTACCTCCTCAAATACCCTATTTACTGATGCCATAAACACTTGCTTCATTCATCACTTACTTGGGTGGGACTGCTATACACACTTCTCTTTCTAGATGGGGTCAATCAACCCTTACCTTTACCTTTACTTCAGTGTTTCCCAACTATCTTTTCACATGAAGACCTAGACCTTTAGCCATAGACCAATTCTTTAATTCATCTTTCCGAGGTATCAACTATAGACCCCCCAACATGGGAGGAATGGCATGGCATGATACAAACCTTCTTACCTTTATACCTTAATTATGTGTTTACTTTTTACCGGTTTCTTACCCAGAGACCAAGACTATACCACTTGGATGAATGAAGCGCTTAGTAAGTGAGTCAGGAATGCTATATACTTATATGGACGAGATCCACCAACTCCTGACTTTCTTATTTCCTTCACCCTAGGATGATGGAGGGATTGTTGCCCAACCTATTCTGAAGCCAGGAAAACCTTGTAGGGTAGTAGGCACTATTAACTCCCTGGTTTCCACCAAACTACCTGCCCACCTATAAACTTATAATATAGGAAAAGGCCATAGAAGCATAGGTGGAGATCATTTTGCTAGCTATCAAAATTGTGACTAAGTCATTTTCGATTTGGGTTCATTTTCAATTTATCAGTAACATAACGATTGTTGTTAATTACCTTAAACATGACCTATAAGAACCTAAGTAGCAAGATACAAGCTATGGATACACGCTAGAATGGGAGGTATTGGCCGTAAACCACATTAATCCAGAAGAAGTGGGGGCTACATTGATCCAGCAACTTAGAAAGCAGCAGCAAAGTCTGCAACATCCCTTCCAATTTGATAGCTCGTTGATTACCAGGAACCACAAGAAGTGGATCCACCAACAGAGAAAGATCAAGATGCATATCCATATTAGCTAGTTTTGGAACCCGTTGATCTTGTTGTTTACCTTGATGTGCCAGTTCCAGCTTTCCTCCAATCACTTTGACGAGCATTCCCACTAGCAACATATCCTGTTCCAGATTCGTCAGTTGTGGATTCATAGTGAGTAGACTCACCAACATCAAAGCCATAAACAGAGTAAGTAGCTTCATATTTCTCCCTTAGAACCCTTTTCATGAGAAATAAAGCGAGGTGCTCGACTGCCTCATAGGACAATATATCCAAAGGTCCATTCATAGTTAGGTATCCCATTTGAATATAATATACAAGCCACAGGGTCATTAGAAGTGGGTCTTAATGCATAGAGTAGGTTAGTGCTTAGGATCTTAGATGGAGAGTAACGAAGCCTCCTCTTAGTATGTGCATAGATTATAGGAGGGCTTGCACAATTGATCATGTGTTTGGTAAGGATGGGAGCTCATAGTTATGACATCCAAACTAAAAAGCTTCTCTACAATGAGGTGAGTAGTTCTTTTTGTTTCCTATAGTTCTACATTATGACTTTACATCTACTAAATTTTAGGTTCATCAAACATACTATCCGTTAGCAGAGGTGAATACACTTGAAAGGACTTGCTTGGGTCAGCAGAACATCGATATTTCATTTCCTCAGCTTCGCATCTTTACTTTACTGTTACCAACAACTCTGTTCTCTTTACTTAAACTGCCTCAGTCATTGGACAGGCAAGCATTCACATAGAGCATTGTTGTATTGCATAGGAGTTCATACAACATTGGTAGGAGGACCTTTAGATGCCTACTCTAGGATTTTAATCCCACATATTGATTGCTACCACCAATCCTCAACTTACCCATATATCTCATCTTACTTGAACCAATTTGTCTGGTATAAACCTAGGAAATAGGCATGGAGGCTTGCTAGCTCCAAATATTCGAATGTAGGTGCCCTTTTTAGTCACACAGTAGTCACTGATGGCACTTATAATATGCATAGCCTTTTCGATCATGCACTATGCTGGTTCATGAGAAATCAGTGTGTATAATGGTGCCATGAACTACTCACGAATCTTGGTATATTGGATTATGTATTTGTGTTCCCAAAGGTATTGGCAATATACAGGGTCAAAACCACTTCCCTTAGGAGAAGACTCATGGAGAAAAAGCATTCGAAAAGCTATAATTTCTATAACATAATGCACGATAAGGGGTTGTTTGGAATCTACCTTTATCTATTTTCCTGGATAAAATCTATAAAGAAAGTATATCAATCCCTATACCCAAAGGGATTAACCGTCTAATCCAAGGGTTGATGAAGCAAGAGAACTATGACCCACAATAGATAAAATAAAGATAGAGGCTTATTATCCATCTAGTTTTCCATCTTTATGGAAGCTTTGATGCCCAGCTAAGCAAAGACTAAACTTATAGGAGGTGTTCTTTGGTTAGTAGGGTTAGACATGGTCAGAACCGTCCCCCGCTCTCCCTATAGATAATGAGTATCTCTGGGGAAAGTGTTTAATGGTAATGGTAATGGTAAGTAAAGGAAAGCATAATGAATGGGAAGGTGAGTAGGGAAAGGAACTATAGATCATAGTTGCGGAAAAAATTACTTGTCCCACTCCTAATGGCAGACTCTAGATAAGACGTATGTATGAGGAAGTTCTTTGTATGTGGAAGTTCTTTAACTAGAAAGTGTTTAATGTGTCTCTCCTGTTGTTGCCTATTGCTCCTCTCCTGTAAGAAAGGAATGAATCTAGTAATAGGGCGATTTTTCTAAAAGAATGTTCATCGCCATATGCTACCTATTAGAGTAAGAAAGTTCTTTCCTATGTGAGAATCTAGTCTGATTGCGAGTCAAAGTGAAGAAGGATTGTCTACCTTATAAAGGGAAGGAACAATATAAAGGATAATCTACTTTTGAATAGTGAATAGAGCCGAGGCCTTGGTCTTTGGGTATGTAGTGAAGAGTGTTATTGCTTAGCTAGGGGAGACTCTTATTGTAATAGATCTTCCTTACACTACTACTTCTGGAAATGATCTCTCTCTGATGGTAGCTACTTCTAATCTCTCTCTCTGATGGTATCAACTTATGTTCTTTCGTTGACTAGCTGCTTGAATGACTAGCTAGGAAACTAGGAAATGAGATCTCAGAATAGCTACGAATAAAGTGACCTTAATAAATAGTGTACTGTATCTAAGGATCTCTAATGGTAGCTACTTCTAATATTTGATGATAGTAACTTATTTATGTAAGTAATATCTCCTCTCATGGTATCTACTTCTATCTATCTTCTATCTATCATGGTAGCTCCTTCTATTGAGGAAGGAAAGATATCCTGAAAGCCCCCACTCCACTACTGGTTGATGAGCTTTTGGCCAAGGGTTGAAGAGTCAGCGGGAATAATCTTATTTATTTCATACCTATTCTACTTCAAAATTTAAGGCTAGAGATAGATCTAGAGAATACGGGAAGCAAAGGAAAGAGAAAGGAACCAGGGACACAAAAAGCCTAATTCGTTTCCCAATAGCCCATCCTTTCACTAGTGAATTTCCCATCCACCCTAGCCAACTGTACCATACAACAAGATTAGCCAGAAATACTAACAACTAGTATGATTATAGCCTGGATTCGGGGACCAAAAAGACATGTACATGAATTCTATCATTACTTACTCCAATTTCAATTTATATGTATACTTTTTTATTCTGTACCAAAATAATATATATATATTATTTTTTTTTCCTTCCTTTTTCTTATAGTAAGACTTATTATTTAAATCCATATAACACTTTTAATTTTAAATTCAATTACCTATCACTACTTACTTTAATTTATATGTATATTTTTTATCTCATAATAAAATAATTAAATTAAAAAACATATTTTGTTTTCATTAAGAAGAATTGTTTATTAAACCCATACAGTTACCCGAGATGTTTCTACAGTGAATTGACAACATATTTATGTTTCTTTCGATTGTAAATGAATGGAGATTCGTCTTATAAATTATATCATATGCTTCAATGGTGTAAAATTTTAAAATTGACAACCACATAATATTTCACAAAATTTTTAAATTGAATAACATATAGATACTCTTCACAAAGTTGAACCATTGGTTGATTTAATTCATATAATGTAAATTATTAATTATGAATTTTGAAATTTTATAATAATAAAAATTTTCATGTTAATATTATAATAAAAATAATAATTCTCTTCTTTTAAAGATTTGATTGCTATATTTTATGGAGGTATACATACCCTACCTTGTGGAGGTACACATACCCTACCTTTGGTAGCCCGCAATGGAGAGCATGATCTCGACCATGATGATGATCGACATGTCCATAGATGGAAACTCAATATTCCCCCTCATGCACCTTCTAGTCTATAGTTCAACCAAGGCTCATCACATTCAAGAAACCTAGAGTATGGGAGATGGTAAGCCATTGTCATCGTGATGTATGATAGTCCTTCTTTTATGCAAATTGTTGTGCTTAATTTGTTGGGCATGTGGATGATGATCTTTGGTTGAAGTTGGATAATATATCTCTGGTTTGAGAATTTGTGTCACTTTCCTTGTTTCAGCTTGGTGATCAGCTTCTGTGCCTTAACCTCATGTTGTCACTGCCTAGGGAAAAGGGGTACTACTGGGAGGCCCTCTCAAGGGTAACGTTTTGTTCCCTGCCATACTTTACACTTTCCATCCTATAGAATATCATCGTGTACTAAACTTCGGAAGTGGGTCATGGTCCATTCTCTCATGAGAAGAGGGGATAAACACCCAGAGGTTGTTTCACAACTGTAATGAAAAGAATAATAAAATGATGCTAAAAAAATAAAGGAATGATGGCAAAGAGGACTAACAAAGTCTAGTCCAAAMTTGAGCTCTACTCTTTCAAACCTCACCCCGATCCAAAAAATGAAATGCTAATGGATTGAAACCTTACAAAGGGGACTTGCAAATATAATAAAGTAGGACTTATAAAAAGGAAAATAAGGGGTCTTGGAAAAAATAGTATGTAAATTTGTGGTAACTCGAGAGAAAGTTTGCCCTTCACAAAGACTCTCATAGAAGTGGATTCAGTGACACCATTAGCCATGAAGTAAACCCTAAAACCATATCACATTCACACTTATTCTTGAAGGTTTTTACTTTCCCTTTTCACTCTCAGGACCTATCCCTCTACTTGGGTTATTTTATTTCTTGTCTAGGTGGCACACCTAATAGGGTTGGATCATGACCCTTTCATATTTAAACCTAGTAACTCACATGGGGTCCTAGGCTGGTGTGATTCTTGAAGAGGATACTGAGGTGAATTGTTTTACATGGATTATATCTTAAGTTGTAATTTACTTTGCATGTTTTAAGGACTAATGTTTCTTATGAACTTTGACTAACCATGTTTTATACCTTTATTTGTTTGGATAGCCCAAGCATGGTTCTTTGAGGAATGTCCTCGGATTGTACCCATGATGTTTTTCCTTTATTGAAAGATCTTAGCATGTTTGATGGAGAGCGATGGGTCATCCAATGACTCACCACCCTCAGATATTGGCTCTCACATCCTCAGGACCTTGGATGATGGGAAAATGGGGATTGGTTTGGGAAGACCTAGTCATTATGGCACACTGATGGGCTAGAGGCTTCGCGTGTTGAGTATACTACCCAAGGCACATTCACACACAAGATGGAGGAAGTTGCAACAACAATGAATCATGAATTTTTCATATCTGAGATGGAACCTTCCTCTGCTTGGACATAGCACATTGAGTCCCTTGATGTCACCCTTTTGACCTTGACATCACCTTCTAGAGTTTCATGGATAGAAGGTTGTCAAATATGATTTGGAATGATCTTTGGTGAGGAAACACCTTACTTAACATTTTCCTTCAACTTGGAGGATGCCATGTGGCCTTTGGAAGCCCTACTTTAGCCTTTGTATCTTGACGTCACCCTACTAGGCCTTGACGTCTCACACATGTGGGATATTTTAATTTTCTTTTTCTCTTTATCATTTTGTAGACATTAAATGAGGGGTCAACCCCACTTCTAATTTGTTGTTGACATTTTACATGGACCAATGTGTTATGGTAGCCTCATATAAAAATTTTATCCTCACTTTCATTTTTATCATCATCTTTCACTCACCCTTTGTGGCTGGCTTCTAAAATTTTCACCCTTTATGGGTAACTAGCACTTCTCTCTCATGCGCTATGCTTGGAAAGGTTTCTTGTGGATGGATTTTCTTATTTTGGATAAATAGTTATGCAATTAGGGTTACATTCTCTTGGTTTCTTGAATGAAGTAAGTAAAATTATTCAATTTGTGTTCATGATATTAATGTTTATGGTGAAATTATTATTTTATTACAAGAAGTATTGTTTGGTGAAACCCTAAGAGAGGAACATAAGTTATTTTTCCTCTCACAAGGTCATATTTATCTAGAATTGGTTAATTGTCCTTGTTAGGGTTATAACCCTAGATCCCTAAAGTGATATCACTTTAATATTTTATCCCTAGACATTTACTATTTGATCTAGTTGAAGTTACAAGAAGGGAGAAATGGTTTCTAGGGCCCAAATGTGCTTGCACCCTAGAATTCCTTCTCCTAAATATTTAAGACCTCATGCACAAATGTACATGAACCTTAGGGTTTAGATCCTACCTCTTGGTTTCAAGTAGATCAACCTTCAAGCTTTTTTTCATTTGAAAACACTCCATAACCCTTAAAGACAATAGTCTTGAAGCATTCTCATCATGAATTGATTGATGAAATCACTCTCTCAAAACTCTCAAGATTCCTACTAACTATACTTACACTAACCTTTGAAAACTCACTAAATAACTCATTGTTGTTTTAAAAGGTTTGCTACAACCATCTAAATTACATTAGTTTTTTACATACACTAATATATTGGTGGATTAACTCACTCAGATATTACCTTAAACATTTGGATAATGTTTTAATGGATGTATGCTTAAATTTTATGGTCAATTGTGGTGTCTCTGAGCATTTATTATTGTTATAAGACTATTTTACTGTTGCAATTTTCAATGATCATAGCAATCTAACTTGTATAGTGTCTAAAAGAGGTATTTATTGCATACTTTGACTTGGAAATTGTTACATATATGCCCCAAAGTTTTCTTGTTCTGGGAAAGTATCAAATCACCTTCAAACCTCTTCTTTACATTCACCTAGACCAATCATCCAGTGATCAAGAAAGAGATCAGAAAGCTAGGTGTTATAGGATTAATCAATAAGTGCAGACACAAACAGATCTCCCTAGTTTCACCATGAAACTATAACAAAACAAGACATGATATAAAACTTTCCCTAAGTTTAAATTATCAAGAATACTAACTAACAAGAGATAAATGACATACCTTTTAAATGTCGTTTGTCCTCACTAGTGTCATCCTCTCTTTGTTCCAAGGATTATGGGATGTTGAACCTGTAAAAAAGAAACAAGCTAACAAAGTGAAAGCAACAATGTATACTGAACAAAACCTATGTATGTGATCAAGGAGTCATACAATAAAATAAGACCAATTTTATGGGAACAAAATATATCATTGTATTAAAGATATGAAAAGGGGAATACAACCAATGCCTTGATTTTGTAAGGTCCCTTCCAATAGTTCCTTTCTTCCCACACACTTCTGCTCCATGGATTCTAAGATCAACAATCTATCTTGAGAAAGCAAAGCTCAAATCCAGCATACAAGATCTAAAAACTCCAAGCTACAAAACTCAAGAACTTTCCTACTCTCCCAATCTAAGCTAACTTTCCCCATGAGAACTCCTCTTCTTTTATAGGATAAAAAGGATAGAGTGAGAAGGATCCCATGAGATCAGGGATGCGACTAAGATCAAAACTGATCAGAGGCCACCTCACCCTCGAAGATTCTATTCTAGAATTTTCGAGAAATTCCTCTTTTTCCTTCATACAAAAATCATCGCACCCTTAACATTGAGAAAACTACAATGATGTCGCAGGAAACTATGGTGCAACCTATGACAATCCTAGATAGTCACACCCTTAACACTAACCAAGGTGATTCAATCCCTTTTTCTAATTTTTTTGACAAAGGAAAAGTATAATTTCATCTCTCTGGTAAAAAGTATATTCAGTCTTCTTCGAGGATTAAGGCCATTGATCATTATAAAGACAAAGGATAGGTTTACATCATTAACGGTCATAAGGGTGATGAAAATAATGTGTAACACTTGGATACTAAACTTTCTATTTGATCCCTTGATTTCACCAAGGAAGCCTCCCTTGTGCTGTACCTCCTCTATCACTAAAATGAGGGGATTCCCTACTAAGGCGATAGTGGTAGGTTATTCCATAGTTATGCAATAATTTGGGATCTTGTGGAGGAATTTTCACAAGTACATATCCTGTGATAATAGGTCCATATCAAAACATCCTCCAAATTCTTCTCTAATTTACTCCATTGTTAAAACATCTTGTTTATCCTCATCCAATACAACTTATTTACATTGAATCCTAGTTTTTTTTATGTTATGGTCATGAGCGTGTTGTCATGAATACCTCCTAGTGCTCTTCCTCATGTGCCACTTGATTCATATGACATGTCGTCTATACTTGGTTCTTCAATATTGTGCAACTTTTTTTAATGTGGGTATAAATCCCACAAAGATAGTAATATATCCACCTGGGAATGCCAAAATGTATCTGTTTTAATTGTTCCCCCAATCCCCACATCAAAAGAATCTATAGGCATTCTTTCCAACATCAATCATTACCTCAATGGAGCTTCATCCCTAAGATTTTTATTAATGGAAACTCTAATATTGATGTTGTTATTAGTATCGATATCTTACTAAAAAACTATCCTAATCATCCTAATTTCCCTTTCATTATAAAAATCAATTATAATTATTGAGGTTGAACTTGCATTCATTCTAGCAATTTTTATCTGTACCACATGTTATTTGAAAGTTCAACATAACCATCTCCTTCAGGTTCTTCATGTGAATATGATTTTGAATGTTAACATTTTATTTCTTTCATTCCTTAGACTATTGGTTTAGTTCATGTTTCTTAGCCTCGCTGATATTCTTTTTTATCCATTGGTCCTTTTGGAGTTCCTTGTCCTAGAATGAGTTCAACGTAATTTCCCATATCAATGGCCATGTGAAGGGATTTATAATAGGAATTTGGTTAATTTTCCATTACTTATTTTTATCCCTCATATTTAATATGCGGGTTAACATGTGTGATATTTATCACACATCTATATGGTTTGCAGGATATATCTTCATGAACTTTTGGGCTTGACTTAGAGATAGTGTTTTCACTTGATTGCTTGGGTACTTCGGGTTGGAGGAGACTCATTTCTCTATTATTTTATGAGTTACCCTGGTTCATCCATTCATTCTCTTTTCATGGTTGCATATATTTGTTGATAGTTTAACATGCTAATAGGTGCTTGGTGAGATGCTTCCTTGGGATTAGGGTGTTGGCATTGTCATTTTTCACTTTGGAGTTTTATTGAGGGGTTTTAATTAGAATTCCATACTTTTTTTACTCTTGGCTCATTTATATGGAGCGAGAACCCATCAACTTAGGGTCTCCCAAAGTTTTCAGTGTTAAAAATTTCTCCATGAGGTGTTTTTTAATTATTAAGTACATTGCCATGATTTTCTAGGTTGATGGGCTTAGTCCTTGATATATGTTTTAAGGTAAGTTGTTTATCTCTATGACGAGGTGTGCCCTATCCCTAAGAAACACTTCATTAGGGTACACTACTTTGAAGCATGTGTATGAATTACTTGTTGAGATACTTCCTTCAAAGGTGACCTAGGGTTTTGGGATAGTTTGTTGGTTGATCAGAGAGGGTGCCCCTAACTCCTTGGTTATTTTTAACATCTAAATGGATTTCATTTATGATGTTTCACTTGAGTATTGAAGTTATCCCTTCCTATTGGTACATTTGGCACATTTATTGATGAACGCTTAACTACTTTCCACACTTTTCTATGTCACCTTCCTTCTTGTGCACATAGTTTTAGCACTTGCATTTATGAATTTAACCACCCTTGGGACATTATTATAGAGAAATCCAGTTTATGGCATTATTTGGAGGTTGTTGAAAACTTCCATCCATTCCATGTGCGCAATTATCTAGGTTGCACTCCTTGTGATGGTTTATTCATAATGCGGGCCGAGTCAAAGGGATTATCAATGAACATTATTCTAGATATAAATGCCCACTTTATTCAAGGGTTCATTCATTACATGGAATATTTAATTTTTTGATTATGGTTTCAATGTGGTCCCAAGGCACTCTCTTCTAGGGTGCACTTGATGGAGGTGTATTTTATTGTTTATTGTCTAGAAAAAGTTGTTAATGAATAACATATTCCAAGGACCCACCTCTTGTAGAATATGTTTTGTATTTATTCTTGGGGAAATGGATTCTTGGGGAGTTATCTCATCATTATACTTGTACACTCGGAATATATACTATTTTAAAGGTGGCTATGATGCATTATCTTGAAGAGTGTTACATGTAATTTCAATTTCAATTTTAATTAGTTATCATTGTTACCAAATAGATTGTAGCTTGGGAAAAACCCAAACCAAAAAAAAAAGTTTGAAAACTATGGGAGTATTTACCCAATGCCACCATAGATAAATACTCCCCTCACTTTACTGATGATTAAATCTCCACAAGGGGGGAATCCTAGGTGACCCTAATGGGATTGAGATGGAAAGTGAGAAGTTATGAGAGATGCACCTATAGGTCAAGTTTCAAAGTGGAGATGAATCTTGGGAAAGAGTCTCGTGAAATAATAATTGGTTGCCAAAGATGATGTACCTACAAAACAATGTTAGCCCTACCTAGAACAAGACATTAGATTGAATAATATAAGCCTCAAAACCAATGAGGATACAACAAGTAACCTTGCTATCCCAAATTATATATATATATATATATATATATATATATATATATATAATAGTAAGAGATGTAAATTTAACCACCAAAAATCAAGTACAAGATGTTGGAAACAAAGCTAGTAACAACTAGATAAACCTCCAATGATTAAAACAAGAGTTTGATGGTGATTAGGAGTTTTTTGTGTAGTATTATAAGAAATTTTTTTAATTTCATAATGGATGTAGAAAACAATTGCTACAACAGAAAATTCTAGCCACCAAAATCAGCAAACAATCCTCTAAAAAGATAACCAATAACTAGTAGATTAATTATGGCAACTTACAAGTGAACTTTAGAGGTAGAATAATGAGTAAAAAATGAGATAAAGATGAGTTTTTTTCAACCCTATTGGATGTAGCACAAATTTATAAAAAAAAATGAGAATCACTTGGCCAATTAATATGTCCGTAGGAAACAAGAAACATTATAGCATGTAGAATTAGATCCAACTCAAACAATTGCAATCTCTCAAAAATTCACATATACCAATGCATGAATATACAATCTTCAATGCAAGTATATTAGTTCTTTATCAATTGAGTTAATGGAGTCTCTTTCGTATGAGATAGAGTTTCTTACGTATCCATGGGTGTAATCCTTTTTACTCCCTAGAGCAAACTAACCTTAGCAAGATAAATCTACAAGGGTGTAAGCATTTTTAATCCTTGTAGAAACCTTTGAAAAATAGTTTTTTCAATGAAAAATGAATGGATATTGATGGAGGGTGTATTCCCTTATAATCCTCCAAGTATCTAGACAAATTAACCTTGAAACAAGAAGAGACAACACACTTATGTGGAAATTCCTTACCAATTCAAAGAGATAGCATGAAAAACCCTTCTTTATCAAGAATATTTCATCATAGTTTCAAAGAGACAAGCATCAAGAGATAGCACATAGATTCTTCCTCCAACAGATAAGTAAAATTATCCACAAAGCATCAATAGATAGATAGAGAAAATTCCTCAAGTAGGGAAAAAATTTCAGTCAATGAGTATGTAATTCTCAAGTGAGAGTTATGATAAAATGAAATGAGAGTGATCTCTATTTATATGAGATCGCTCTAAAAAAAATTCCACATAAGTTTGTCCACTTTCTTAATTTGAGGAGGTATACCTCACAAATTTTCCTTTACACCTTTAAAATACAAAATACACAAATTAAATTCCCCTTTAGTGGTGATGTCATGCCCTAGAAGTGTGACGTAGGCCTCCAAAATGAGATGTTTTTCCTCCTAATGAAGGTCATTGGGAATACAAAGTCCATGTGACTTGCGATAAAGTACTCTAGTGCATTCCATGTGCCTCTCTCTCCATCAAACCACATCACATGATCATCATCAAACTAGGAAACCCCATGAAAACCCTAGCCTCCATGTGATGTTTAGGGAATACAAGGTGATGCTTCAGGCCTCCAAATTCCAACATTTAGGTGAAAAGGGCCACAATGTGATAATATCATGTTGTACAAGTTCCTTCAAAGGAAAATTTAATCCTCCCATGTCTGCAATGAGAGGAGGCACATCTTCCCATATGTGGGCTCCATTCCCCTATAAAGATCCAAGAAACCTTCTGCCTCCATGAACAAGATTTCATTTGGAAACATCCTGCAAAGACACAAATTTACGCCCTCCAAGGGTCCACAATTCACCTGTATCATGCCAAGTATGCCATATCTTATAAAATAGAAATTGAAATGTGTGCATCAAATCCCCCCTTTTCAAACAAACAATTGCTCAAAAACCTTATACAACTTCCCAAATTTAAGTATGGGAAGGTTGTCATGGTGCCCTATTGGGTAGATCATTCCCCAAGTTAATGAGTGTTTTCCAAGAAGATCCTATCTAATTCATGTAGAAGAGTATGAGGTGGATGGGGATGTGACTTTAATTAGCTAGAAATGGTAGATAAACAATGATATAACTAGAACAACAACACAATAATACTAGAATAATACTAGAATAACACCAGACAAAGCACTTTGATTACTGAGAGCATTGTTCACTTGCCTCTTCGAGGCGGAAAGCTCTACTAGAGAAGATATCTATTACAATAATATCCATGAAAAAACTTATCATACCCTCTACTCCTATTTATACTAAATATGTCTATCCAAAGAGAAATCTAGAGGAAGATCCTTCTAGAAGAGGAAGCTTCTATTAGGTCTTCTTAAATTTGACTTATTCTTCCTTATTGATAGGCATTATTAATATTGACTTTTATTACATTGAAATATATTATTATACGTACATGAGGGGTTAGGTCCCTAACATGTCCTCCCCCTTCAAGACAACCTTGTACTCAAAGATTGAGATGAGGAAATTGTTGCAGAATGGTAGCAGGTTCCCAAGTGGCATCTGCTGGAGTTGTATCTTTCCACTAGACTAACACTTCCTTGAGGGTGCGTTGACACACATGATGCTCACATTGGTCCAAAACTGTTTTTGTTTGTAGCCAAATGGAGCTTTCGTTGTCCAACTTGGGAAGGTTGGTTTGAGTTTGGCACCTAGTTCCAATCAACTTATTTAAGCAAAAAACATGAAAACTTGATGGAGATTAGAATGACTGGGAAAGGCTAATTGATAATCCACCTGTCCCACATGCTTGAGAATGGTATAAGGACCATAAAATTTGGGCGCCAGTTTCTGACAATGGTTAGCCTTGAGGAATTTTTTCTTATAAGCTTGCAGTTGAAGAAACACTTGATCTCCTTCTGAAAATTGACATTTAGAGAAAACTTGATCCAGATGTTGCTTCATGTGATTCTGGGCCATGACCAAATTATATTTGAGGGTACATAGAATAGCCTCTCGAACTATAAGTGTTTGGTTAACTTCCTATACCTTCGAGACACCTGACAAGTATGAGGGAACTGAAGGTGGATTTTGTCCATATACCACTTCAAAACGAGTCATGCAGGTAGTTGTATGGTAAGAAGTGTTGTACCACCATTCAACTAGTGTTAACCATTGAGCCCATTGATTTGGTTGTTCTGATGCAAAACACTTCAAATATGTTTCCAAACACTTGTTGACAAATTAATTTTCACCATCATTCCGGGGATGATAAGTTGTGCTGAGATGCAATTGGGTACCTTGTATCTTGAACAATTCTTGCCAAAAATTGCTAATGAAAGTTAGGTCACGATCAGAAACAATAGAAAGAGGCATGCCACGAAGCTTGAATACCTGATCCATGAAAAGTTGATCCATAATGGAGGTTGTAAATGGGTGTTGAAGAGGACATAAATGAGCATACTTGGAAATATGATCAACTACCACCATGATGACTGATTTATTTCTCAATTTAGGTAATCCTACAATAAAATACATAGAGATATCCCTCCAACTAGCAGGTGGAATCGAAAGTGGTTTTAGTGTGCCAGGAGATTTGACTGTTTAGTCCTTTTTGCATTGACAAAAATCACATCCTACCATAAAATTGCGAACGCCCTATTTCATACCATCCCAAAAAAAAATATGTTTGACTCGGTCATAGGTTTTGGTAAACCCTAAGTGCCCAGTGGTGGGTGCAGCATGAAGCTCAAAAAGTATCGTGGATTTAATTTTTGAATATTTACTTAAATACAAATGCCCTTTATATCTAAGCTCATCATTGTGCCAAGAGTACCCTGGGGAAACCAGAGAATTGGCATGCAATTGTTGTATTAGGTGCAAATTTTTGGGATAGTGTAGTCATTTATAGCGAACAAATTCGAGCCAATCTAGTAGAATGGAGAGAGAAAAAAAGGACCCTTCATATTCATATTTTTTGGAAAGTGAATCAACAACCACATTTTATTTTCCTTTCTTGTAAATGATCTCATAATCATATCCAAAGAGATTAGTCACCCATTTTTTTTTCTCTTGGGGGGAAAGGTATTGTTCTAGAAAATACTTGAGGGTTTGATGATATGTCTTAATTTGGAAGTGTTTCCCCAATAGATAAGGGCACCAAAGATCCACAACATGTAGAATAGCCAACATTTCCTTTTCATAGACTGATTTTCCCAAATTTCCCTCTGACAATTTTTTTTGGTAAAGGCCAAAGGATGACCCTCTTGCATAAAGACTATGCCAATTCCTTTCTTGAAAGCATTACATTCTAGGACAAAGGTATTTTTGAAATCAGGAAGGGCCAATACTAGAGTGGTGCACATGGCCATATTCAAGGTTTGAAAGTCTTGAGCAGCTGCAAGAGTCTAAGTGAAAGAATTATTTCTAAGGAGAGAAGTTAGAGGTGCTGCAATATTTCCATAATTCTTAACAAACTTGCAATAATAACCTATTAAACCAAGAAATCCATGAAATATTTTGAGAGTATTTGGGTGATTCCAATCTTTCATAGCTTTCTAAGATCCACCCTCACACTAGCCTTGCCAACAATATGACCCAAGCACTCGACTTCTGAGGTGCGAAAATAACATTTAGATTGTTTGAGGAAAAGTTCATGCTGAGAGAGTAGATGGAGAACTCGATCCACATGAGCAAGATGGGTTCTCTAGGTTTTACTATAGATGAGGATATCATCAAAGAAAACTAAGACAAAATGACGTAGAAAAGGATGGAAGACATGATTCATGAGGCTTTGTAAAGTGGAGGGAGCATTACACAAGCCAAAGGGAATGACCAAAAAATCATAGTGGCCCTCATGAGTTCGAAATGAAATCTTAGGAATTTTTTCCTCGTTCATACGTATCCGGTGGTAGACAGAACAAAGATCAATTTTAGTAAAGAACTAGGCACCACTCAATTCATCCAAGAAGTCATCAATGAGAAGAATGGGAAATTTATATTTAATGGTGAGTTTGTTGAGGGTGCAGAAGTTAGGACACATGCGCCAATAACCTTCTTTATTAAGTACCATGACCACAGGAGAAGAGTATGGGCTTGTATTAGGGCAGATAACACCAAGGTTGAGCAATTCTTGAACAATTTTCTCAATTTCATTTTTTTGGGAAAAGGGATGATGATAGGGACGAATATTGGGAGGAAGGTTGTCAGGGACAAGGGGAATGGAATGATCATGAACACCATAGGATGGAGGAAGTCCCTAGGGAGTGAGAAAAAAACTTGATTTTTAGAGAGGAAGGATTGGAGGTCCTACGACACTTAGGGTGTCTCAGTGGCTTGAATGGCATGGAGTTGTGCAATAATTCCAGAATTACCTTTTTTGAGCATATTTTCCATGCAATGGGAACTGATGATATCTGGGGAACTGATGGTGATGCCTTGGAACTTATATTGTTGGTCCTCCTTGTTGAATTGCATGGTTAATTCCTTAAAATCCATGAGAATGGGACCCAAAATACTTATCCATTTTGCACCCAACACAATGTCACAATTGCCCATGTCGATAGAAAACATATGATATTTCATTTGGTACTGAACAATTTGGAGACACACATTTTCATAATGCCCTCCACATTTCATGGACCCGCCATTGGAAATCATGATTTGAAAATTATTGACCACACATATATAACAATTATTTTCTTGGGCAATGCAACAATCAATAAAATTATGGGTGTTTCCACTATCAAGAATAATGATGACCTTCCTATGTTTAATGTAACCAATAGGATTGAGGGTTTGGGAGTAGAGAAGATAGAGAGATCATTTAGGGAAATGACCAATTCAACTTCAGGACGGTCAGAGGGAGGGGTCATGTCAGTGGGTTTAGGTGACACAGCCACAAGGGTAGCCTCAACATCATCTTCTGAATCATCCTCCAAGATGGCCATAAAAATATTTTGTTCCTTACACTTGTCCCAGGAAAATATTTGTCATCAAAATTATAACAAATACCTTTGAGTTGGCATTTGGCCATTTCTTCCCTGGTCAATTTCTAGATCTTTAGTGGACTAGAAGGAGGAGTGGGAGTGACTGGTTTAGTGTGAGGAATAAAGAATGGTTTTCAGTTATGAGAAGAGTCAACTTGTTGTTCTTCCTTATCTCTTTTAGTAGCTTCCACCCAAATCTGAGGCTGATCCATGCAGACATGGGCACAAATCTCATCCTTGAGGCCACTAATAAAATGTTCTCTTAAAAAAGAATCAGACATTTCCTCTGTACAGAAAGCCAATTGCACAAAAACAACTATAAAGTATTCCACTATGCCAGATTGTTTCAACTTTTTTAAACGACCTAAATGATTGGTGTCAGTGTCAAAGCATTCATAAAGATCTACCACAAAGTGTGTCCAAGCCACATACCCTTGGCGGGCATTTTTCTCCATTTCCACCAATGCCAACATTCTTGATCTGGATGGAGAGCACCATACTAGACTTTGTCCAACTCATCTGTAATTCCATACAAAGAGAAATAATGTTCCATTTGAGTTACCCATCCAGTGGGATCCGATCCATAAAATTTGGTCACATCCACATGCAGAATGTGTAGGTCATGATGAAAGTGATGGGGCTGAAAATTATGGGAATGAGAGGAAGTTTCACCTTCGGTTTGAAAAGGTGGGTCATATGAGGGAATATTTGCAGGGATATGGATCTTGATGCAAATCATCGTAGTGAAGGAGACAAACTGGGTATTGAAGGATTCAAGATGGGTAGAGAGGTATTGTTTGAGGTCCTTCATTTTGGCGTTGACGAAGGAATGCATGTTTTTATTGATGGTAGCAACACTGGCACTGAGCTATCTCACTTCTTGTTGGGTTTATGTGAAATTAGAGTGCAAGGAATTTAAGCGAGCTTCCAAGTCTTGGATATGGGTGTGGGCCATGATGAGAGGAAACATGAAAAGGGGTGGGCGGGATCACATAGAAAATGGGTTATGGGTGAAGTGTACCACAACGATCAGGGTGACGAGTGGAATCCAATGGGGTAAAGCCGAAATAAGGGTGTTGGAAGGGGGTCAGGTCCACGTGAATATTTTTTTTTTGCTGAAAAATGATAGGTATGACTGCGATAAGGGCAAAGAGAGGAATCCAATGGGATGTGTATAAAATAATGGTTCCAACAGAATCCAAACTTTTTTTTACTCCTACAGAGTTATACTCTGATATGGAGAATACCGTGGTGATTAAATGCCCAAATGCTTAACAAGAAGAAATGTGTAGTAATTTCGCAACTCGAGTGCATGAGATATAGTTGGGAGACAATAGATCTTGTTTTTTTTTTTTTTTTTCCTTCCCAAGGGTTAGGATATTCAAGGGTTCTACAGAAAAGGGGTTTTGTTGTTCTATAGCTCTATGATATACGTGTGGGGTCCAACAATAGTACTCGACCCAATATCTCAGGGCACCAACTAAGGAGGCTAGACCGTGTCCTTAGTTGAACTACCCGACTACCTAGGTACTAGAGATTATCTTCCCGAGTGTTGTTCTCAATGACACTATAACAGTCAAGAAGTAGATCGTTTTACCTATGGAGGGATTCATGAGATCTAGGTTGATCTGTATACATGTTTTGTTTGATGCGCTACCACTTGAAGGGGTACCAACAAGGGTTACAAGGGTGGCCAACAGATGTGCGCTTAAGTACCATTTGTATTTCCCACATGTATGAATCCTTGACCATGGGTTTATGCGTGTAACGAAAGATCTCTCTCTATAGCTTTAAGATGCTAGAATACGTCTCTACCCTAAAAAAAAAATTAACCCACAATTTTTTGCCGAGGAATGTGCTCTGATACCACGTGTAATATTCCAGATATAAAATAATATTCAAAACAAAAATAATTATCTAGAAATGGTAGACAAACAATGATATAACTAGAACAACACCAAAATAATACCATAATAACACGAGAAAGAGAACTTTGATTACTGAGAGCAATGTTCACTTGCCTCTTCGAGGGGGAAACCTACAGCATAACATAGATCTATTACAATAATATCTAAGATAAAACTTCGCATACCCTCTACTGCTATTTATACTAAATATGTCTATCCAAAGAACAATCTAGAGGAAGATCCTTCTAGAAGTAGAGGCTTCTGTTAGGTCTTCTTACATTTGACTTATTCTTCCTTATTGCTAGGCCTTATTAATATTGATCTTTATTACATGGAAATATATTATTCTACCTACGTGAGGGGTTAGGTCCCTAACACTTGCCAAATTTAAGTATGGGAGGGTTGTCATGGTGCCCTATTGGGCAGACCATTCCCCAAGTCAATGAGTGTTTTCCAAGAAGACCCTATCTAAGCCATGTAGAATAGTATGAGGTGGATGGGGGTGTGACTTTTTGGGATGGGGTTACTTGGCATACAAGGGCTCATATTTTCTCATTTATGGATTCATTTGTAGAGGGTGTGATGCATCCTTGTTTTCAATGCAACATTTTCCCAAGCCCTTTATTTTCCATTAATTGATTAAGGTTCGAACATTGAGTACTATATGCAAGGGAGGTTAAATAATACCACAATTCCACTTGAAGCTAGGAACACATTGAGTTCCATGTGCAAGGAAAGTAAAAGAAATTGCAAATGTATTCCCTAAACAAGTGGGACATTTAGTTATGTTTTTTATTTTATAAGTCCTTGAATTTTGTGGAGAAGCATTTCGTTGCTCTGAAGACCTTATGGTGAGCATCTGGAGGATAATTTATTATCCCTTTTTATCTTTGTCCAGCGATAAGATTTTGGACCTTTATCCCCTTCTTCTCATGAAATGAGGTACAAGCCTTTCTTGGATCAATATGTCTGAAAACCAAAAAAATGAGGAAACAAAAGGGAAGAAGTATGAAAAGTGATAAGTATGTGTGGGAACGGTACACTGACCCTTCACGGAGACCTCCTAGTAGCAACCCTATTCCCAAGTGTGACCCACTCACTAGGACAACATGTCAACCACCAAGGTGAAATGAGGCAAAAGGAATAATTTCCAGGACAACATTTTCAAAGTCAGGAAATCATCATTTGCAACATGATCAAATGATTCATTTATTAAAATGACACTTACCATGACACCAGACTTGTTACCTCATGGAGAAAGACTCGTTATCCTCTATGGGTCGATCCGGTGTGCTGGACATTGCTATTGTCGATTAGTGGTGATGTGTGATAAGAGGAGGAACTTGTCTACTCATATGACTCTTGACACTCCATATTTAAAACCTTAGTTACCCCTAAAAAATGCGGAGTAACAATCATTATCTACTTTAATTTCAATTTATTTATATTTTTTATCACTTACAAAAATTAATTAAATAATGTTTCATTTGATTTAGATTTCTTTAGGTGCAACAAAATAAATAAATAAATACTCATCTTCTAAATTATATTATATTCTTGATCATCATTATAGTATAATTTTAATTATCTACTTTAATTTTAATTTAATTTTTATATCACTTAACATTTAATTAAATAATAATTAAATAGAAAACAATTTCATTTTACTTGATTTATGTTTATTTCATTGCTAAATGACTTGTCTTCTAAATTTTAGTTGGATTTAGATACTTCCAAGTTTATTTTATAATTATTTTTTTAAAATTTGATTGATTTAGAAAAACAAATCATATTTTGTTATAAAAAGATATAGCTACACACCAATAAGAAAGTTAACTCTCTCCATCATTGGGTGATGGGAATGATATATAGTTATATGATTTTACTTGATTTATGTTTATTTCATTGCTAAATGACTTGTCTTCTAAATTTTAGTTGGATTTAGATACTTCCAAGTTTATTTTATAATTATTTTTTTAAAATTTGATTGATTTAGAAAAACAAATCATATTTTGTTATAAAAAGATATAGCTACACACCAATAAGAAAGTTAACTCTCTCCATCATTGGGTGATGGGAATGATATATAGTTATATGATTTTGTTTATTTATATTTTAGTTATTAATTTTATTGAGTTATAAGGAAAATTGGTAGAAGTTTAAAAATGAGGATCACGTAGGTCGTAGCAGATAGGTAGTGTTTAATAGTTGAACAATGGCAGGAAATATTATTGGCTTGGTTTTACAGTGTTAACCAAAACTATTATGAACATGTTACTAAACATTTGTTACGTAATCTGGTAGAGTTATTTTTTTCAACCCTTGGTAAAACATTTGTTACGTAATCTGGTAGACTTAGTTTTTTCTACCCTTGGTAGAACGTGCCTCACCCACTGCAGGTTTACAATGAGTGAAATTTAAAAATTAAAACGGTGGAAGACATTTTTATTGCAAATGCTTGGCGTGCCTTTTAAAAAACACATCCAAAAAAATTATACGTTCCAGAAGACCACAACTTTCTATGTTGTTCAAGATCAGTTTATTGGAGTGTATGTATCCCCAGCATCTACACCATCTAATCTTGCATCTTCTATTTTATTTTCAAAATAAAATATCTATCCACATAATTATTTATAAATATATTAAAAAAATTATTATCTTAAATTAATTTATAACAAAAATAATAATCAACACTTTTCTATAATATATTTAAAAATAAGTTTCTAAATCATTCTACATGTTTTATTAATAAAAAAAAATTAGAATCATCTTACTTTTATATTTTATTTAAAAAAAAAAATTAGAATCATCTACTTTTCATTATTATTTAAAAGAGGATTTTATAGTGATTTTAATTTAGTTTTAAAAAATATTAATAAGTGAATATATTATATTAACTTTCTTAATATGATAATTTATATTAAATGTTTTTTAATTACGAGGTTACAAGTTTAAATTTAAAGGGGATAGGATATGTATACCTCCATAAACTTTATCAGTGAAGAGGGAGTTGCTTGGCTGTAACCTTAAAAATAGATTATTATATATTATAATATCTAATAAAATTAAGAATAATCCTATTAGAAAACTTCATTTTAAAAAATATTATTAAATAAATATATAATAATCAAGTTTTCTTCCCCGTTGGTTTGGTTTCTCTCCCTTCTTAGGACTCTATTCCCCATTTTATCCAAGCAAGGTGGCTCCTCTTAATCCATTATACATGAGATGTTGAGATGTTATTGCCATGCCTCTTTATAAGGAGTTAGTACGATCCTCTTAATTAATTAAAAAATATTAATAAATTAAAAAAATATTAATTAATAAAAAAAGTTAGTTTAATTAAAAAACAACAATAATAATATAATACAAAAATAAACAATAATAATATAATACAAAAATAAAATGAAATAATAAATGAAGGTCAAATTTAAGAAAAAATAATAAAAAAATAAAATGAAATGAAATAATAACAAAAATAATAAAGAAGAGGATCCCTCTATGAATCTAAGTTGGTTATGGAATTGTTATTTTTAATTTAAGAATAGATTTAATACTTTAAAATAAAGAAGTCTAAATAATATATAATTTTTTGGTCAAATTGAATTTTTTTATTGTTTAAATTATATTTTTGAATGTTTAAATGGATTAAGCATCTTCAAAAATATCTAACCTATTAAAAGTGAATTCTATTACATTCAAATCATTTTAATTTATTTGATCAGTTAAACTTTAATATGTTCAAATTTATTATATTACACAAATTTTATTTAAATTTAATTTTTTCCATTAATATTTTCAAAATGATTTACTCTCCAAATAATAAAGCACTAGTCTAAAACTTCTACATTTTGATTGTTTTCCCCCAACTTTTTCTATTTGATTCAGTAGTTAAGTTTGTATAATCCTAATGCCCCAAGGGTTTACATTGCGGGATTCTGACCAAAAAACCCTCAAAATTGAAAGTTTAGCCAACCCTAATAATAAATAATAGCATCACTTATCGTCAACTTTTAATTTCTTACATTAAAAGTAACAAAATATGCATGAACAAAAGTATCATGTTGTAATGCTAATAAATTAGATTAAAGAAAAATGAAAATACAAATGAAATGATTTGTTTTTAAATTAACCATACTACTAATAAAAGAAGACAACAATAAAAATAATATATTAATTTTTATTAATATAACTTGAATTTTTTTAACACAAATCATTTTAATATTAACATATGCCAACTCTGTTAAATTTTTTATTAAATAAAGTACCAAGGCAATTGTTTCTCTTTCCTAGGCACTTACGGGGGAGAAAGTTCTTAATGTGGGTCCTAGTCATTTAATTTGTGAGATGCAAATTAAAAGGTGACTTTATGACTAAAGTGAGGGTGAGTGAAGAGACATTAAATCTCAACTACCCATCTAATCTAATCTCAACCGTTAGATTAGAAAACCCCTCACATTCCCTCATGAGGTCGATTAGGAAAAGAGGGTGCACCCATTCTTGGAGAGAGTAAGAGAGAGAGCATTTTCGAGCAGCAAGAGAGCAGCCATTTCTGAGAGCTAGGGCATGCATCCCAAGACAACAAACTAGCACAGAAATCGAGGTAGCAAGGACAACATTCAAAGAAGGTCGTACTGTACGCATTGAGCAGGCCGTATAGCAAGAGGAGCAAGCACAAAAATCGAAGCAAAGTATAGTACAGAAATTAAAGCTGTACTGTACAGATTTCGAGTTTCGTACAATAGAGAAAAGGGAATGAGTTTCAAGATAGGAAAGTACATTCCATACTATATGGATTTTGTACGGTCCGTACGACTGTCCTTTTGGCACAGATTTCGAGAAAAAAGTTCTGTGTTGTTTTCTAGAAGTTTTGGCACATTTCCCAAGGTGACCGTACAACATTAATTGCTCTATTTTTGGGCTGAGACAGTTGGCATGAATTTCAAGGTGGTCATACATTAGTTTGGAGGCACAGCAATCAAGGAGTAGACCTGTAATTTATTGCAGAAAATTCTGGGAAGAATTTTGAGGAGTTGGCTCATTTTCCTGTGTGAAGAATTGGCACGGTTGTCGAGATAATTTTGTCATTTAAATTTCTAAAAATGAATATGCTATAACATAATTCTCTGAAGATCCTAAATAATAAAAATCTCCCTCTCTCACTAGTTTTCCCCTTGTGGGTTTTTCCAGGGTCAAAGTTTGATCTAAAATGAAGAAGACTTGAAAATCTTGAAATTATTGCAAGTAAAGGTTATGTGTTAAAAGCAAATGGATCAAATTTTCAACACATAAATTAAAGGATTACTCATGCAGAATACACATAGACAACAACATAATCAATGAACATAAGCACATAAACACAACAATTGATAAAGGAGTTCACCCCTCTCTTGGGCTACATCTCCTGGTCCAGCTTCCAATGGATCATTATTATTAATTGCTCAAAGTGCTCAAAAACATGCCATACAATGCTCAAACTGACCAACCGACTGCTCCAATGGCTTCACAGCGTCCAAAATCCCCTAGCTGGGCTTCTTCGACACCTCAATCGGTCGAAAAACGTAGAAGTTAGGCCTCCTGGAAGTCCCCCCTTCAAGCTTGTTGTTTCTGCATCTACAAAACGCACCCTTGTCAAATGAACCTGGCACACACACAATAAATAGCGTAAAAAACCAGCACCGAATGCAACGGTGCCAATGGTGCAAACTGTAGGACGGTTATGGGTGCACTAGCGCCTAACCGCCTAGCACCTCGGGCATATGGGTCATAATATGACCTCGCGCTATAATAAAAAGGGCTTCATTTTGCAACCGAATGAAGTATTGACACATGTTGGGTCCGTTTTAAAAACTGTTTAAACCATTTTAAAACCCCGCGCGCATATAACAAAGGGTCACATGGTATATACAATAGAACCATGGTTTTTAACGTTTGCAAACCCCGCGTGATATATATGTATACGGTCACATAACAAAGGCTATGACCATGGGTCGGGGCTAAGCCCCGGCCCGACCCCTCGCAAAAATATACAACATGTGAATTCAAATAAAAAACCCCTCGTATACATTACAAGGCATAAGTGGTGGTCCGTTGGTTAGATGGAATTTGTGAAGGCGCCAGTTGGTAGGGAGGTCTGGGGGTCAAACCCCATGGACTCCAATATTTTTTAACAAACAAAACAAATGCCAATACCGGGGTGCCACGTGGCAGCCCATGACTGGGCCACATCGCGCCCAATCATTGACCATAAAACTGCCACATGTTGACACAGGATTCATCCAATGTCTACCAACCAGAATCTTCCATGTCACCATATGTACAGTCATATGGCTCTGCCATGTCAGCCTGTACGGACTGTACAGTCAACATCTTTTTTTTTGCATGTTTGACTTTATGAACAGATTGTAATATCTCTCACTCCCAATGTCCATTTGAAATGAAATGAGTTGTGTTGGGTTCACAATGATGAGGCCTACACTCTCGTCCGGTTTGAAGCGATTCCGAGCACTTTGAATTTTTGAGCAAAATTTGATCCCCTGATCACACCTCCCCGTTGGGAAGCTTTTGGACCTCCAAAAGACTATTTTTAGTCTATGTGAAGATGAGGGTAAAGTTCCCTCACCCTTCCAACCTCAATCCACTTGGCCTTGCTTGGATTCGTCCCTTTAAGACCAACTCGAAGATACTCCACATTTCCTCGTTTTGAAGTTCGCATTCTCCTGTCAAGGATGGTGTCTTTGTGCAGTTCTGTAAGATACTCTAGGGAAAAATCATCTATGGAAGGAATTTGAACATTCTCTCCTTGATCATCAATCAATGGAGGCTCATACAATTTCAAATTCTCAACATTAACAACTGCATACATCTGCATATAAGGAGGCAAATCTAAATGAAAGGCATTGTTACCAATCTTGTCGATAATCTTGAAAGGACCATATCAAATCGGTTTCAACTTTTTACCTTCTCCTTTAAGCTTCTCCTTTCTGATGTAAAGCCAAACTTCATCTCCAACTTGGAAACTGTGATCAACATGATGCTTGTCATGTCTTGTCTTGTACTTGGCCTGACTCTTTTCCAACTACTCTTGCACTACTTGATGTATCGACTGAATTTGTTCAATGAACTTCTCTACCCTATCAATGTCATATTGACCATCGACAACAATATCTTTCCCAAAGATAAAATCTAAAGGAGACTTCGGAAAATAGACAAAAAATGCTTCAAATGGAGACGTTTGAGTCGAAGAGTGCTTAGCTCGATTGTACGCATGTTGAATGTAGTGTAAATGTTCATCCCAAAGTTTAGGATTCTTGCTGTAATAAGCACGAAGAAGATGCACCACTGTACGATTTACCACCTCTGTCTGACCATCGGTTTGCAGATGAAAAGTTGTGCTCTTTTTAAGTTTGGTGTCCATGAGTGCCCATAAACTCGACCAAAAAATTCCAACAAATCGAGAATCTCGATCAGAAATAATGGACTTAGGCAATCCAAAATGCACCCAAACATTTTGAAATAACAACTGTGCCATTTGTTCTGCTGTAACCTACTTAGTACAAGGCATCAAAATACACATTTTTCTAAATTGATCAACCACAACATAAACATAATCATGACTTCGTCTCGACATAGGTAAACCACCTACAAAATCCATGGAAATACTTTCCCAAGGTTGAGAAGGAACTGGAAGTGGAGTATACAAACCCAAATTTCGATTGCTAGGTTTACTTGTGGCACACAACAAACATGCTCGAACATACCTCGAAACACTTTCATTCATTTTAGGCCAGTAGCAGTATCTTTGCAAATTAGCCACTGTCTTGCCTACACCAAAATGACCAGCAATAAGAGAAGAATGTGCTTCCCTTATAATGTTGATTCTTTCCCCCTGTGGAATACACAACTTGCCAAGATGATACAAGAGATTATTATGCACATGATAATCCAATTCTTCAACATGGTTAGAGTGGCACAAAGTTTCATACACTTCTTTAAATTCAGTGTCTAAAGCATATTGCTCCACATAACTTTCATGCATTATAGGACTCTGCTTATGAATAACTGAAGCACTAATAATAGGCCTTGAAATAATATCAACAACTTTGTTAAAAATGCCCTTCTTATACCTGATGACCAAATGAAATTGTTGAAGAAAACCAAATGAAAGAGGATAACGATTCTGAACTATAATTTTGTTCAAAGCCCTGAAATCAACACACATACGCCACATACCATCTTTATTTGGAACTAACACAATTGGATATCCACATGGCGAAGAACTTGGTACAATAACCCCTTTGTCTAGCAACTCCTGAATTTGTTTTTTAATCTAAGCATTTTCCATAATTGACATTCTATACATACCAATGTTTGGAAGTGGAAAATCTTGTTGTAACTGAATTTCATGTTGGATTCCTCTTTTCGGAGGTAACCCCTTAGGTTCTTTAAACATTTCATCATACTGATTAACAACTTCAAATAGATCGGATTTTAACTTTGTATCACAACCTTGAAATGCTTCGTTTTCAACATCATC
>ML776987.1:311951-348070 GCA_009831015.1 Picea engelmannii
CTATCCAATATTAATGAAGCAAGCTGAATTTTGGTTTCATCATCTTGAATTTTTTGTATTCTACAATATACTTCAATTTGACGTATCCAATTATCTAACTTCTCAGCATTAACTTCTCCATTGTATATTGGCAATTCAAATTTGATATCAAGCTTTAATGAAGGAATTTGCGAAGTAGTTTTACCATGCCCCTTTGAAGAATTTGGAAGAGGTCTTGAACTGGTAGAAGAAGAAGAAGAAGAAGATGATGGAGGAGGAGAGGGTGGTGGAGAAGCACCATTCCCTCCATTTCCTTCTAGAGTTTTGTCACCACTGCTTCCCTTATGCCTTGAAGGGTTGGAGCCTTCACCCTGCGACAATATGTTCCTTTCCATCAAGATCTACATCATCTCTCTCATCTCCATGACAGCCTTTCTGAGATCTTCATCTTCGGCAGGAACACGTTCATGACTTTCTACATGAGCCATGCTTGGTGAATGTCTCCCTGAAACTTGCGGTGATGGTATATGGTTCCTCCTTATCGAATGAGAACTTGGCTCCACAAGTTGACCTTCTCCTCTTGTGAGTTTCAACCTTGTGAGCATCAGAAACAAAACACTTGGAAACAATCAAGTCTTCAAAAACCAGTGCTATGATACCAACTTGATCTAAAAATGATGAAGACTTGAAATACTTGAAATTATTGCAAGTAAATGTTTTGTGTTAAAAGCAAATGGATCAACTTTTCAACACATAAATTAAAGGATTACTCAAGCAAAATACACATAGAAAGTAGCATAATCAATGAACATAAGCACATAAACACAACACTTGATAAAGGAGTTCACCCCTCTCTTGGGTTACATCTCCTGGTCCAGCTTCCAATGGATCATTATTATTAACTTCTCAAAGTGCTCAAAAACATGCCTTGCAATGCTCAAACTGACCAACCGACTGCTCCAATGGCTTCACAACGTCCAAAAACCCCTAGCTGGGCTTCTTCGGCACCTCAATCGGTCGAAAAACGAAGAAGTTAGGCCTCCTGGAAGCCCCCCCTTCAAGCTTGTTGTCTCTGCATCTACAAAATGCACCCTTGTCAAATGAACCTGGCACACACGCAATAAATAGCGTAAAAACCTAGCACCGAGTGCAACGACGCCAACGGTGCAAACTGTAGGACGGTTATGGGCGCGCCATCCCCTAACCACCTAGCACCTCGGGCATATGGGTCATAATATGACCTTGCGCTATAATAAAAAGGGCTTCGTTTTGCAACCTAATGAAGTATTGACACATGTTGGGTCGGTTTTAAAAACTGTTTAAACCATTTTAAAACCCCGCATGCATATAACAAAGGGTCACATGGTATATACAATAGAACCATGGGTTTTAACATTTGCAAACCCCGCGTGATATATATGTATACGATCACATAACAAAGCCTATGACCACGGGTCGGGGCTAAGCCCCGGCCCGACCCCCCGGCAAAATATACAACATGTGAATTCAAATACAAAACCCATCATATACATTACAAGGCATAAGTGGTGGTTCATTGGTCGGACGGACTTTGTGAAGGCACCAGTTGGTAGGGAGGTCTGGGGGCCAAACCCCATGGACTCCAATATGTTTTAATAGACAAAACAAATGCCAATACTGGGGTGCCACGTGGCAGCCCATGACTGGGCCACGTGACACCCAATCATTGACCAGAAAACTGCCACGTGTCGACACAGGATTCATCCAATGTCTGCCAACCAGAATCTGCCACATCACCATATGTACGGTCGTACGACTCTTCCACGTCAGCCTGTACGGACTGTACAATCAGCATCATTTTTTTTCTTGTTTGACTTTATGAACAGATTGCAATATCTCTCTCTCCCAATGTTCGTTTGAGACGAAATGAGTTGTGTTGGGTTCGTAATGATGAGGCCTATGCTCTCGTCCAGTTTGAAGTGATTATGAGCACTTTCAATTTTTGAGCAAAATTTGATCCCCTGATCAAAGTTAGACCAAAAATGTCTGTCTATAAATATTCTGAGTTTTGCATGTTGCTAATATTTTATTTCTGCACTTAAAACAATGTTCAGAATCCTCATGTTTCATTTCTGAAGTTTATTTTCTGCTAAGTATTTATATGCTATTATAAAACTGGGTTTGGGCATTTAACATTGGATGAAAAATCAATGAGACTGAAACTGTGTTGGGATATGAAATTTTAACATGGTATCAGAGCTGCGTTGAAGAGAAGCAGAGTTTTCAGCAGACAGAAAGTTGGGACAACAGACACATCACAGGGAAGATTTTTGAATTTGTGATTTTCAGCAGAAAAAGGATCATGGCTACTAGTTTGAGATTTGAGGACAGACTTGATGGCAAAAAAAATTTTAGTGCTTGGAAGGAGAGGATGATCTTTCTTTTGCAAGAAAATGAGTTGTGGGACATTGTGGAGAATACCACTACTCATCTCATTGTGGTACCTACTAATGCTACTCTTCTTGCAGCCTATACTAAGAAGAGTATCAGGGCTAAGAATCATTCTTGATGCCATCAAGGATCATTTGATTCCTCACTTGACGGGGAAGAAACATGCCTATGATATGTGGGAGTCTTTGACTAAACTGTACCAAAGTAAAAATGAGAACCGGAAGATGGTTTTGAGGGAAAAACTAAAAAGCATAAAACTGACCAAGGTTGAAAATGTGGTCACATACCTTACTAGATTGACACAAGTGAGGGATGAGCTTGGAGCTATGGGGAAAGCCATAGTTGATAGTGATATTGTGAGAACAACATTGAATGGTGTTTCCAAACAATGGGCTATTTTTTTGGAGGGCATTGTTGCTAGGGAGAAGCTTCCCGGTTGGGAACGTATTTGGAATGACTTTGTTCAGGAGGAGACTCGGAGAGATTATGTACATGGAATTTCATCTATAGGTCATGAGGAGGAGAATGTGGCTCTTGCTACCACTAGAAAGAAGAAGTTCAGAAAGAGTCCAAAGGGAGGATAGAAGCCCAAGGGTGAAGGGAAGAAATACATGAGCAAAGTCAAGTGCTTTGCTTTCCATAAGTTTGGGCACTATGCAAGACAGTGTCCAAGCAAGAAGAAGAAACAAAAAACAGCTTCAATAGAGGTGGAAGAAGAAACAAACAGCATCTTGGAAATGACCGAGAGGTCAAGGTGGCTGGTTGTGGGATTGTATCATTTCGGAGGGAGTCTTTACCTCCCATGACTTTGATAGAGGTTCTTTATGTTCCAGGCTTGAAGAAGAACTTAGTGTCAGTTTATACTATTGAGGACAAGGGCTATGAGATCTTCTTCCATGATGGGCAAGGGCTTCTTTTCCCTAGAGGGTCTAGCATCAGTTCGGCCAAAGTGATTGGCACTAGACATGAGAGATTGTACAAGTTTTTGTTCTAGCCAACGAGAGCATTGATTCATTCTACTAGCAACAACAGTGACCTATGTGAGATATGGCATAGGAGGATGGCACATTTGCACCATGGGGATTTGAGAGTTCTGAGGGAGATGGTGATGGGAGTTCCAGATTTCAGTTCAGGGCACCATGAGTTGTGCAAGGGGTGTGCTTTGGGAAAGTACACCAAGACTGCTTTTTCGATCAGTGACAGTAGAGCAGTAGGGACAGTTGATCTTATACATTCTGATGTATGTGGCCCAATGTCTTTGGCATCATTGATTGGTTCCCTATACTATGTTGTATTCATTGATGAATTCTCTCGAAAGTCCTAGATTTTCTTCATGAAGACCAAAGGATAGGTCTTCAGTTGGTTCCAAGAGTTCAAAGCTCTTGTAGAGAAACAGACAGGGAAGAAAATTAGAGTCCTGAGATTGGACAATGGGGGTGAGTATACCTCCAAGGAGTTCATGGATTTTTGTGCAGGAGAGGGAATCAGAAGGGAGTTGATTGTTCCTTACAACCCGTAGCAGAATGGGGTTGTAGAGAGGAAGAACAGGGCCATTGTTGGGGTTATGAGAGCCATGCTACATGATCAGGAGCTACCACTATTTCTATGGGCCGAGGGATGCTACAATGCAGTTTATCTGTAGAACAGGATTCCTCATAAGGTTGTGGGGAGCATGACTTCTGAGGAGGCTTTCTCTAGGAAGAAGCCTAAGGTGGGGCACTTTCGGATTTTTGGGTGCATCACTTATTCATATGTCCCTTCTGAGAAGAGGACAAAGCTGGAGCCCATGGTTGAGAGAGGGATCTTTGTTGGGTACAGTGCGACTTCAAAGGATTTTTGTATTTACCTTCCTTCCTTGAGGAAGACCGTCTTGAGGAGGGTTGTCATATTTGAGGAGGATAGAGCCTTTAGGAAGTCTAGAGGGATAGAGAGAGGTGAGCAGTCTTCACCTTAGATTCAGGTTAGCCTATAGTAGACTACAATGACACAGAGTTTGGGGCCACCAACATCGGTGACTATAGGTTCACATGTGACAGGGCTACAGAGTTTAGGTTCATAGGCTACCAGTACACAGGTTTCAGGATCAGGTACTTCAGGGTCTATTACAGGATCATTGTCTTCAGGAGATGGGGTTGACAAGGAGATTCCCCTCCAAAGGACACTACTTTAGAGAGGGGGAAGCCCAACTGAATTCAAGACACTTTGAGGGAGGCACAAGGTTCAGTGGGGAATCCCAGACAGGCAGTGAGAGAGAGTAAACCTCTCGAGAGGTTTTGCAGCTACATCGCGATGGTGAGCAATATTCGAGAGTTTGAGCCTTCCACTTTTGAGGAGGCCTCTAGTAGACAGGTATGAAGATATGCCATGATGGAAGAGTACAATTACCTCATGAAGAACGATGTCTGGGAAGTTGTTCCTACACCTTAGGGGAAGTCAGTGGTGACTTCCAGGTGGCTCTACAAGATAAAGCATGTTGCAGATGGTAGCATTGAGAAGTACAAAGATCGCTTTGTGGCTTGGGGGTTTTCCCAGGTTGTGGGAGTTTATTATGATGAGACCTTTGCATCGGTTTCTAGATACACTTTGATCAGGGCGGTGATCTCCATTGCAATAGATATGGGTTGGAAGATTCACCAAATGGATGTGAAGACCACATTTCTGAATGGTCTTATTGAGGATGAGGTGTATATTGAGTAGCCATTGGGCTCTGAGGTGCATGGGAGAGAGTTTCATGTCTGTAGACTGAAGAAGGCATTGTATGGACTGAAACAGGCTCCCAGAGCTTGGTATTCAAGGATAGATGCCTACTTGTAGCAGTTGGGTTTTGAGAAGAGTGAGGCAGATCCCAACCTATACTTCATTGTGGTTGCAAAGGATTCTCTCATTCTTCTTCTTTATGTGGATGATCTTTTCATTACAGGGGTAGAGAGACTCATCAACAACTGCAAGGAGAGCCTTTCTTCAGAGTTCAATATGACAGATATCAGACTAATGCATTACTTCTTGGGATTGGAGGTTTGGCAGGAGCCTGGACACATCTTCCTAAGACAGGGGAAGCATGTGTGTGATATTCTGAGAAGATTTTAGATGGGAGATAGCAGGCCCATGACCACTCCCATGATTACCAACTGGAAGAAGCTTCATGCTTCTGAGTCACAGTTGGTGGATTCCACTTTGTATCATCGGTTGATCGGGTCATTGATGTATTTGGTCAATACCAGGCCAGATATTTGTTTTGCTATCAACACTCTCAGTCAATTCATGGTGGAGCCTAGGAGAGTGCACTGGGTGGTAGAAAAACATGTGCTCAAGTATCTTTGTGGTAGGGTAGATTATGGTCTGGACTATTATGGAGGAGATGGAGTTCGTCTAGTTGGCTATACAGACTCGAATTGGGTAGGATATGTTAGTGACATGAAAATCACTTCAGGGTGCTTCTTTGGATTGGGATCAGTAGTTGTATCTTGGTTCAGTCAGAAGAAGAAGTCAGTGGCTTTGAGTTCGGAAGAGGTTGAGTATATGGAAGCTAGTCAGGCTAGTTGTGAGGACCTTTGGCTTTGCAAGATGTTGGTGGGATTGTTTGGTGTGCAGTTGAGGCCTACTCTAATTTACTGTGATAATCAGAGTTACATCAAACTCTCAGAGAATCCAGTTTTTCATGACTAGTCTAAGCATATCAAGATTCAGTATCACTTCATTCGTTATTATGTTCAGAGAGGAGCTATGGAGCTACAGTACATATCTACAGATGAGTAGGTTGCAGACATAGTCACCAAGGCATTAAAAAGGGGAAAGTTTGTATTTTTCAGGGACAAGATTGGAGTGGTGACTAACACTTTCCTTGGTATGACGGAGTGTTAAATTTTTTATTAAATAAAGTACCAAGGCAAGTGTTTCTCTTCCCTAGGCGCCTAAGGGGGAGAAAGTACCTAATGTGGGTCCTAGTCATTTAATTTGTGAGATGCAAATTAAAAGGTGACTTTATGACTAAAGTGAGGATGAGTGAAGAGAGACCAAATCTCAACCACCCATCTAATCTAATCTCAACCGTTAGATTAGAAAACCTCTCACCTTCCCTCATGAGGTCGATTAGGGAAAGAGGGCACACCCATTCTTGGGTTGTTCAAGCATTCTTGGAGAGAGAGAGAGAGAGAGCATTTTCGAGAAGCAAGAGAGAAGCCATTTCTGAGAGTTAGGGAACACATCCCAAGAAAACAAACTAGCATAGAAATCAAGGCAGCAAGGACAACATTCAAAGCAAGTCGTACAGTAAGAGGAGCAAGCACAGAAATCAAAGAAAAGTACAGTCTAGAAATTAAGGTCGTACTGTACAAATTTCAAGTTCCGTACAACAAAGAAAAGGGCATGAATTTGAAGATAGGAAAGTACAGTCCATACTGTACGAATTCTGTATGGTCCGTACGACTGTCCTTTTGGCACAGATTTCGAGCAGAAAGTTCTGTGCTATTTTCTAGAAGTTTTGGCACATTTCCCAAGGTAGTCGTACAACATTAATTGCTTTATTTTTGGTTTGAGACATTGGCACAAATTTCAAGGTGGCGTACAATAGTTTGGAGGCACAAAAATCGAGGAGTAGACCTATAATTTATTGCAGAAAATTCTGTGAAGAATTTTGAGGAGTTGGCTCATTTCCCTGTGTAAAGAATTGGCACGGTTGTCGAGATAAGTTTGTCATTTAAATTTCTGAAGATGAATATGTTGTAACAAAATTATCTGAAGCTCCTAAATAAAAAAAATCTCCCTCTCTCACTGATTTTCCCCTTGTGGGTTTTTCCAAGGTCAAAGTTAGATCGAAAATCTCTGTCTATAAATTTTCTGAGTTTTGCATGCTGCTGATATTTTATTTCTGCACTTAAAATGATGTTCGGAATCCTCATGTTTCAGTTCTGAAGTTTATTTTCTGCTAAGTATTTATATGCTGTTATAAAACTGGGTTTGGGCATTTAACATTGGCTGAAAAATCAACGAGACTGAAACTGGGTTGGGATCTGAAATTTTAACAAATTCTCAGTATGAGTATGAGGATTAAGATAATTGGTACATCAAGGCGGGTTAGGCTATATCACATTTAGGATATATTACATTTTAATTACTTTATTTTATTTTATCAATTAAATTTTAATCCATTTAAACTTATTACATTACACATAAATTTATTCAAATTTATTTTTTTTCTTGTTTTTTAAAGATGATTTACTCTCCAAATAATAAATAATAACATCACTTAAAATTGATTTTTCATTTGTTACATCATGAATAACTAGATATGCATGAACAAAAGTGTCTAATAAATTAAATTGAAACAAAATGAAAATAATCATCATGATTTGTTTTTAAATTAATCATATTAATAATAAAAAAACACAACAATAAAAATAATATAATAAATTTTATAAATATGACTTGAAAAAATTTAACATAAATCATTTTAATATTAACACATACCAACTATGAATACGAAGATTAAGATAAATTAGCCTTATCCTATATTACATTAAAATTACTTTATTTTATTTTATTTATTTATTTTCACATAATATAGGGGATTTTACTTACTACAAAATAAAAGCAAGATGTCATAGCTAAATTCTAGGTCTTGCAAAGCTTGTAACAACAAAAATTCAAACCTTCTACTAAGTCTTATTTAACATATATTGTTGCTACTATTATGTAGTCAATATATTCAATAAAATATACCATTTATGCATACTAAAAAAACAAAACATATTCAAAGAAAAGGAGCTTAAGTCTATCTAGTGTAATCGACTATCTTTACCATATCCTCAACAAGCTCCTCTAGGGATTTCAGGTCTAGAATATGCATCATCACTGTAATTTATCTGCCTTCTACCATCTCACCAAGAAATGAAGTACCAGAGTCCACATCCCATTGCCCCAATTGATGCTTCAAAGATTCTTGTTGACTTCTCAAAGTATACAGTTCATCCTATAGCAGGTTGATCATAGACCGATGTTGGACCAAAGTGTCTAATGAAAATGTGAGAGTTGAACTGAGTGAATTTACTTAGATGACCAGTCGTTGCCTCTGCTTGTACTAAGTTGCATCCATGTCCTCCACATCCCACCGACCCTTTTTCTTTGAAGCCTTAGTGCTCCAAATCCCCAAATTTGTCATCAAATGAGCACACAAAGCACCTAGGAGTGAAAGTATAGGCTTCCTTTGTGGGGAAGATTTCCAAAGAGACCCATTATCTTCATGTACATATTTACTCAAAATAATGATAACAATAACACATACATAACAATAATTCCATAGGAGAATAGAGTGCACCAAGGGAATTACCAGGAGATGACTACTCAACAGGACCAAGCCAAAAACAATGCACACCATACAGACCTCCAATCAGACCTATGAAATTTCAAGGCACATAATACCCAACCAGGCACCACCTTCTCCTTTAATAGAAAGATTATCAATTCTAGAGTGAGTAATAGATACTCTTTGTACTTGTAAATCCATAACCAGATAAAAATCCATAAAGTGGTCATGCAAAATAAGGATATTGATGACATCGCTTCCCAAATTGTCCAGTGAAACTATATGCCTCATTCTAATCCACAAACTCTCATGATTACAATGCCCTTCTCCAGAGCCCGATCCAGGGAATTGGGAACTTATATAGGCAAGGAGCGTACCATCTTCAAACTATTGCAATACCACCCCTGAACTAGCATTGATCTCCCACTATACTTCATTAATTTCATTCTGAGAATGAACTTCACTACATGACCATATAATAAATCATACATGCTACTAATGTTAGAAATAATAGGTGTGCTCGTTTAACCATAGACAATATAGAAATATTGTCACCCAACCATAGGCAAAAATGTCACCCCTCAGCACCTTAAACTTGACATAAAATAATTCTGGTAGAAAATCAATAGCCAACCAAGTAATGCACCAAGAAAAGATAACCAAACTACTGATAAAAAATTCCAACCCAGAAAAACCAAAATTATAGGTTTGAAGTAACTGTAGCTACAACTACCCTCCAGAATTCTGCATTAAATTTTGGTAGTGCACACTACAAAATTTCTATAGTTGCGAGCTGTGTTCTCCAAATGAGCTCTGGCTTCCTATATTTATACAACTCCTCCTTAGTTGTATGGGTCGACTTCTCATTTTGGAGGCTAAAAAACTCAATATTAAATATTTCCTTTAGCCGACTTGTCTTCTAGGGTTATGTCCAATGCTTTAGGGTTTCTTTTTTCTTCTTGGAAAGTTCTAGTCTTGTCAAGGGTTACAAGTGGAGGTTAATACCTCCCATAGCTACCATAATATAAACACTCCCTCCTAGCTAGGGAGGTATTTAAAAGGTAATGGTATTGAGCACAAACATATCATTCAACAGGTAGCATCATCGTAGCCACACAGGATATCTCATGATCAAATCATGAGCACCATCATCACTATCAATATCATCTAATAGCATCAACTCTATCATCTTTCAAATCCATACTCTATTTGAGTAATCATGCATGATGATGGATAAGTCACTCACTAGAAAAAGTGATACAAGAATCATTCTTCTAATCTAGACATATGTCCTATAAGAATAACTATTCCAATAGATGTTGGAATCCATGCCATGGAATACAAGGACTATTGTTCTAATCCATACATATGTCCTAGAAGAATAAATGTTCTGGACCATTTTCTATTTGGAGAGTGTATGTCCACCAACACACTAACTATCCATCTAGCTGATAATCATTTCCAACACTACTGATAGTCTACATGGCAATCAGAACAATGCCATTCAATAGAACACAATTGTGTCTATCCATAGTAGTACACAGCTACTATCTAGTGCTACACAACCACACTAAGTAGCACATGACTACTTAATCAATAACACATTGTCACAACTAGTGGAACATATCCACCATAGTAGCATGCATCTACTATCCAGAGACATACAATCTCCATAGAAATCATATCATCTGATATCAACCGGCATAAAACAATATCATGATATCAATTGAGTCATCGGGGCCATTCTTCCACTCACATCTGTGAGATCTGGAAGAACATCTTCCCTCATAAATTAAAACATCATCCATGGGCTATCTGGACTATTCATTTAAAGTATAGAAGAATAATTGTCCCTGATTTCTGAGCCTGGACCATTCACCTGACTGGACCATTCCTCCAACACTAATCATAGCGCAACCTGGAGAGAATGAGTCTTCCCTAGGGAATGCATGTCCATGATTGTTGAACCTAGACCATTCACCTAACTGGACCATTCTTCTGGAACTAATCATAGTGAAACCTAGAGAGAATGAGTTTTCCCTATGGAATGATTGTCTTGACAATTTCCTAAGGAAATGATTGTCCTACACAAACCTCCAAAATGGATCATTCTTTGAAATTGCTCACAATTGAGAAATTCAAAAGAATGATTTCCCAGTGAGGTTGACCATTCTACTTGACCACTACTTAGAGTGAATGCCAAGAAGAATGACTGTTCTAGACCATTCCCCCTATTGGCACAGGGGCAGACCCATGGTTCAACGCTCAAGAGCGCACCAACAAAACCCTAACTACCAACCCTTTCGACAACTCCTGTGAAGTAGATGAAGTCTCACCCAAGGTAGAGGCAGGGGTGGTTATAGGACTCAGATGTTTGCAACCTTAGCTGGGACACTGATCTGCGATTATATATTTTATAAGGCACTTAGCATAGATCATTCATCATTATTCAACCCTTATGGTACTTCACAGATAGCAGAGAGCATCGCAGTGAATACTTAGAATAAATATGATTCAGTACTTAGCCGTAGAAATATAGATTAGATTCAACAGATCAAGCACTAAACATCTTATATATCAGATCTAACATTCATTCATATATCATAAGCACATAGCATAACTAGATCTATTTAATCACAACAAGCACTTAGCCAAGAAGGAGATAAACACATTAGGTCAAAGAACAGAGCACAATACACAAAGTTACCGTGGTTCACCGCCACCCTGGGGCTATGTCCATAAATTCTTCATCTTTATATTATCTCAGTCAAGCAGTTACAACACAGAGCTTCACTGACCCTTCGCACAGGACAGAAGATCTGCACAACTCGCTAGATCCTTCTTCCTTGCACTTCAACACAAAACTACAACAACTTTCACTTAACTTTTCAATCTCCTTACAATCATGCACAGAGCACTTGCAATATACATCCAATCACACAGATCCAGCTGCTAGCACTAAGCCTTTAGCTATACATAAAAATAGATGTACTACTACTACTATTACTTACATTTCCTAAGTGTCTATTTATATATTACAAAATGGGCCTAAGCATGGGTAAACCCACGGGCCGACATCCCTTTCCCTTTAAATGAACCCAAAACCCTAAAAGGGACCCAAAAATAGGTCTTGCTTCCCTAATTTCTGCTTCGCGTTGCACTCCATCTTTGGTAAGCTGTCGCAGTCCCAGAAACGGTCACATATGACCAAGTATTCTTCAAAACTTGGTCAAGGGCCAACAGGCCTCCAACGCTCACCTATGACTCATCCCGAGTCACTCAGGTCTGATCAATTCTGCCTCGAATGTCTTGATCTTAGCTCGAGATGCTTTGACCTGATGTAGTGCGATAGCCTCTTGCTCAATAAATTCTTAGATCACTGTGTCATTGGGAGGTCCTTCCAAGTGTTGTTCTGCAGTGATGACAACATGTTCGAGTTCAGTTTCCTAGATTTCAAGTTCAGTGAATAGTTGGCATGCCTTTTCTTGGATTGGTTGAAGTCGTTAGGAGACTTCCATCACTTTCCTTTGTAGTGTATGTACCTGTTGTTGGGTTGTGCACTGTTTTGCGAACCTCTTCATTCTTTTGACTGGGGTCAAAGTCTTTATCTGCGCCTATAGCATGTCTGCATGTTGTTTTTCTTCTTGGAGCTCTGCCTCCAATGTCTGCAATTCTAGATTCTCTGTGAGGGTTTCATAGGTTTGGGCGCTTCTAGCGCTCAACTGCTTGCATTCAAAGGCAAAGTTTTTTAATCAGCCAACTGCGCTTCGAGTAGTGGCCTCTCTTAGATCTCTTATTTCTTGGGGGGTCTTAGGCATAGTGCGGAGCTCCAGATTTGTGATATGTTGTTGGAGTTGTTGGATTACTTCTTCTAGTTTGGTCACCTACTATGGGATATCGTCTTCCATCTTCACTTCTATGACCATCACAGATTGCAGTTCCTTGTGAACCTTTTCCTGTACTTCAAGTTAATCTGCTAGCAACTATGCCTTTTCCTCATCCCACTTTGATTTCAAGGCAATATTTTCCCATTCTTCCTCATTCTATTTTTCTAGAAGTTCTTCCTCTGCTTTCATCAAAGATTGGGTGGCTTGTGATGTGTCTTATTGAGCTCTTTGAAGGTGAGCTTCGACTTAATCAATGATCTCGTGTAATTGAGTGGGCTCATTGCCTGTTCCTGATGTTCCTCTTATCAAGGGAACTGTAGAAACTACTTGGCTAGACTGGAGTGCCTGCTACACTTGTTTGAGTTCTTCGTTGATTCGACTGAATAGCTCCTCTTTCTTTGCTTCTTGCTTTTCTGCGAGCTCTAGCGAAACATCATTCAACGCGATAATTAAGAAGTCGAAGTCTTCCGGGGTAAGGGTAGTTTTAAGAATTGTCCGGGTGGCCTTAGATTTCTTTTAGAAGGACGGTTTTGGTGGCGTCATATTTCTTTTCATGGAGGGATCCTCCTCCACTCTAGGTGGAGTAACCTCACCTCTGTTTTTTTCAAATTTTGTACTGCCTAGATCATCACCATCACCTCCTTGCGTAGGTGAGATCGAAGTAGTCTTCCTGGATGTGCTAGGGACATATTCAACTTCGTCATCCTTCTTAGTCCTGCTTGGCCCAAGTGTATCAATCATAGCTTCAGGTTTTTCCTCATCGGACATGTCTGCGGGGTCCACTGCAACAAGGAGGTCTGCCAACCATTCCTTGGTAATTTCCTCCAAGTCATGTTCTGTCAGCTTGTAGTAGGATTGGAACTGTTGTTTATGCTCATCACCGTGCGCTATGATATAGGTGAAGTGGAGGTCTGCGCTAAATTTCATCAAAGGTCTAAACCTATGAAGTACGTTTGGGGTGATTCACGGTGTAGACTGAATTGCATTCTTTAGTTGGTTGAAGTAGGTGTGGAAGACAACAATGGACTGCCACTGCTTGTTCATGTCATTGGAGTACCACAACATACAAAACTTTGCGGCTAGTGGTTCGAAAGGTTCGATCTCCAGAAAAGTGGCTCCCTCTAACAGTTCCCAAGCAATGAAAGTGATGAGTATGAGAAACCAACTAAAGTGGAACTCATACCCTTCATCTTACGCCCCTCTGCAATCCAGCTCTAACTAATTTACAAGATACTATGCCCAATTCATCTGTAGTCCCTCTGCACACTTCACTGTGAGGTCAACTGCAAAGCCAGTCACCTGTGTTGGTCTATTCTTATGAACTAACTTGCCCATGATCAGCTGACATGCAAGGCGTACTGTGCCACTCTGGATAAAAGGCTAACTTGTAGCATCTCATACCCTTTTCTACATTGCCATAAGTTTCCTTTATCTGTTGTGCTATTGCTTGGTCTGAGGTCTTGCCTGGGTAAAAGTCCTGTGGGTCAGGGCCTTACATGCTAAGTCTTGTGATTCAATTGAGCAGAGTCAGATCCACAGTGATGCAACGGTCCAACCGTAAGTATTCATCGTGGTAGAAAGACAACAACAACCTAATGCATGCGTTGACTTCCTGGTCTCTATCAAAGTGAGGGATATTCATTACATTGAGCAGTGTGGGCTGGACGAGGTTCTGGGTCCAGGACTGGGGGAAAATCTTAGGATTTCTACTTTTAGTCCTGATTAAGTATTTATGTGGAGCTAACATGTTGTATGTTTTGCGATCTACAAGGTTAAAATCATTAAATTTCAGTGTTGTGAGCTTATCCTGGTCAGCACTTATTGTGCACACCCCTTTCAGAAGATACGCGATGATCAAGGTGTACTCAAATTCTCTGGGCACATTGTCACAGTTAATCTTGCCCCTCAAAGGTGGTATGTAAACCGACAAAATGCGTGAGATCATATTGGCATTTGCAATATGGTCTCTATGCTTTGTTCTTGTCTCGTTCATGGTTATGGAAGGTCCTGCTCTATGAGAAGTGGAGGGAGAAGCTTGGAATCCTCCTATCAATGATGCATGCACACCTGCAGACATCCTTCTCTCTGACATTACTCTCTCAGCCATTAGGTCGATCAAAACTTCTTCAACTGGTTTCTCAACATCGTCGAGCTCATCGAACATACAAGCTTGGGTTCACTAGCTCAGGTGTGAAAATGAATTTAGAGACTATGATGAACATTATGGGAACAAGGCAATGATCACAGGGTGAATTAATCTCAACTTTCAGGCTCAAATTCACACTTAGAAAAAAGTATTCTCTGTGCATGGCGCGACAGACTAAGTAGGGAAACTTAACAACAATCTACTTGCAATGGATATGGGGACTTCATTAACTTTGTTCTATCCATTTTGGTGCTTTCCAACGGTCTAGTGGGAACCCATAATTTATTTTCGACCCGTTCGAGGTGGAAGCTGAATGGGTATATTGATCCAACAGATATATCTTAGCGAAGCTCAATTCTTATGATTTTTCCTTCTGCGAAATTTCCTTTGGAATCTTCTGTAACTTTCTGATTTTGGCCCTCTTCTTAATTAGCTTCCTAGCATTTTTCCCAGTGAGCTTAGTCTTGATCATCCTTTGTCCATTCTGAGTCTTATCTTCTCTCGACATAGTCACTTCGCACTGCTTAGGTTCTTTCTTCAGATCCAAGGGTAATACTCCTTCATCATATGGATTAGGTATTTCGGTCTTCTGTGGTTCCTCTAATTCTCTTATAGAATCGACATCCAGGTCCCTAGTGTTTAACAACTGAGATCTATTTTCTTGTTCCTCCATCAAGTAGGCGATCCTTCTAGTCATGAATTCCATGAGTTCTTGTTTCTTCTGTTCTAGGACTTCCTTTTCTTCTTTCCTCCGAATCTTCTATTTTTCAATCCAGATCTTTCCTAACAAAGCTGGAAATGGGGCACAGTCCTCAGTAAATCTAATGACTTTGAACTCTTCCTTTGTTGAAGTTCCATGGGTACTCATAGTTATCTGGGTAATTCTTCCACATAGGGTTACCATTTTCCCTTTAAATAATCTGATGGTTCCTAGTGAAGGGACCAAAGTAGGCCTTCCTAGGGTTTCCCAAGTGATTTCTGTCATAATGTTCATTGGTGTTCCCTCATCCAGAGCATAGTCAATGTCAAAGTCTCCTATTCTTACTTTGTTTTTCTCCATTTCCTTGAAGATATCTGAGAAACTGATATCCTTATGATCATCTAGGGTTTCTTTTATTTTCAGTAACATGATCTTTGATTATTTCTCGAGTTCATTCATAATTTTAGTCTCTTGATCTCCTTCAGAGTTTGCTTGTTCCATATTCAACTGTTCAAGTCTAGCAATCATTCTAGGGAAATCTAATACTTCATGGTCCATAGATTTACAACAGGGGTAGCTAGCGTTTCTCCTAGGGAATTCCTTAACAAGATGTCTTAGTATTCTGTGATTGTAACAAAGAGTTACTCCTCTCTTTCTCGTCCATGATCCCCAACTCTTCTTGTACTGGGCGCTAGGATCATGATGGCTAGCCTGCAAAAATTTCCTTCTAGGATCCTGCATCCATTGGTTAGTCCAAAAATTCTTTCTATGGATAGGTATAACATATCTTTCACCATTCCTATCAGAACTATTCATATCAAACATTATTTTATCTAACAATGCTCTAGTTTTCAGGCTAGGACAAAATCTATCAAGCGTACCTAAATTCATGCTTCAGAAACAAAAAAATTCCACTTATCTTACCTATATAGAGCACAAAGCTTTTAGATCTAAAACTTGAACTATTCTTACCTTTACTAGAGGATAGAGCTTATAGATATTACCTCTTTTCTGCAGAAATTTCTACTTTTACCTTTATTAGAGCATAAAGTGTTCATATCTCACTTCTTTTCTTCAATATCAACCTATTTCTTGCAGATCTAACCTCTTTCCTTCAGATCTGACCTTTATTTCTCAACACAAAGCTTCATAGGTCAAGAAGAATACTACGCATTAGGGCAATGGATCTATGCATAGAGCTTATTTTGCACAAAGCTTTTTCTTCTTTAGTTCCAAGAAATCACAGTTCCAGGTTCTGGCAATGAAACCATTTGTTGGCATAGGGGCAGACCTAGGGTTCAACACTCAAGAGCACACCGACAAAACCCTAACTACCGGTCCTTTCGGCAACACCTACGAAGTAGATGAAGTCTCACCCAAAGTAGAGGCAGGGGTGCTTGCAAGACTCAGATGTCTGCAGCCTTAGCTGGGACATCGATATGTGATTATATATTTTACAAGGCACTTAGAATAGATCATTCATCAATATTCAATCCTTATGGTACTTCACAGATAGCACAGAGCATCAGAGTGAATACTTATACTAAATATTATTCATTACATAGCGACAGAAATATAGATTAGATTCAGCAGATCAATCACTAAGAATCTTATATATCAGATCTAACATTCATTCATATATCATAAGAACATAGCATAACTAGATATATTTAATCACATCAATCACTTAGCCAAGAAGTAGATAAACACATTAGGTCGAAGGATAGAGAACAATACACAAAGTTACCATGGTTCACCCCCTCCCTGGGGCTACGTTCACAAAGTCTACTTCTTTATATTATCTCCGTCAAGTGGTTACAACACAAAGCTTCACTAACCCTTACTTTGCATAGGACAAAAGATCTGCATAGCTCAATAAATCCTTCTTCCTTGTGCTTCAGCACAAAACTACAACAACTTGCACTTATATTTTCAATCTCCTTACAATCATGCACAAAGCACTTGCAATATATGTCCAATCACACAGATCTAGATACTAGCACTAATCCTTTAGCTATACATCACATAGATGTAATACTACTACTACTACTTACATTGCCTAAGTGTCTATTTATAGATTACAAAATAGGCCTAAGCATGGGTAAACCCACAGGCCGACATCCCTTTCCCTTTACATCAACCCAAAACCCTAAAAGGGATCCAAAAATAGGTCTTGCTTCCCTAATTTCCGCTTCGCATTGTGCTCCATCTTTGGCAAGCTATTGCAGTCCCAAAAATAGTCACACATGACCAAGTATTCTTCAAAACTTGGTCAAGGGCCAACACCCCCACACTAGCCACAAGGGAAATCATTTTCTATAGTACATTATAAATCTAACGAACCATTTTCATTACGGAAATGACTATCTAATCTGGACCATTTTCCAAACTAGGAAAATGATTGTCTATAAAAAATCTCAAACCACTTTTCAAACTAGAAAGGAAATGATAATAGTGGACCATTTTTCAAGTTGAAAAATGATTGTCCAAACATATCAGTTCTCCCTCCCAACCTGGGAGCCATATATTCCTTTTTTGAAAAGGAATTTGTCTCCATGAGCCCCAACTTATTTCCTGAGTACACAAACTTTTCATCTTGGACAGAGGCTTTACCAAAATATTTGCTATCTTCTCATTTGTGGATATATATTGGAGAACCACTTCCATTTTTTGTAATTCATCATGGATAATATAATGTGTGATCTCAATGTAGTTCAGTATGTCATGGAACACTAGTTTTCTCTGAAGGCTTCATATAGCTTTGATCATTACAATATATCATGGTCAAATTCAGAACTTTTGTTTCCTACTAGCTCATGACATTGTGGAAAGGATCAAACTGAAACATATCCAAGTAGCACTTCTTTTGTTATCATGAGATTTTTCCATGGATTAGCAATCCATCCTCTAAGACTTATGAGTAACTATTTTGATACACTATCTTTGTCATAGAATGTTTTTACCACGCTTCTATTGTATATGAGATAATTTGCAGCAAGTTGTTTGAATCCATACAACGTCTTCTTATATTTTCATACATGGGTCTCTTTTTGGTATAAGCTTCTTTCTCACTTTACTTATTGGGAAGAACAATATTTTACATGTAAATTCCAATCCATGGATACTACAAGAGGTATATCTGGTTTACTGGAACAAGCTTTTTTCGTAGTCTTCTCCCTCCTTCTAGAAGAAACTTTGAATCTTGCAATGCTTCCATTCATAAGTATTTTTCACATTTTCTTACATACATTGTTCTTTATCATAACTTCCATTTCTTATACTTGATTTCTTCTTAGTGGGTTCAAACCAAGTTGGTATTATTGTGATTCTCGATATAATAACTGATTTTTCTTGCTTTTATTTCTTTCTTGGAATCTTCATGTTCTTCCTCATGTCTCTCTTTAGCTATTGGGTCCATGGGTTCTTCTATATGCCCTGAAGATTCCAAATTCTTCCTTTCGTCATAGAATCATGGATGTAGATGGACAACTGAGGATAATTTACGACTTATTTTCAAAGAAGACTTCTTCTAGAGTCAGACTAAACACGTGCTTCTTATCATCACTGCTACATTCAATGGGAACATGGATAGATATTTCATAATTCTCAATGGATCATATTTAGGATTAGATCCCTCCTAATCTTTGCTTCATGTATGAATGCATGCTATTCTTTTGGAATTTTGTAATCAGCTCCATCCATATAAGATAGTCCATGCGTTTGTCTGCATCCTTATTTCCTTCTGCAAGGTGTCATAAGTCTTTTTCTAATTTCGTCTTGATTGCTGACTTCTTTATATTTTGACTCCTTCTGGTTTTCTTCAAGTTTGATTATGATTTAATATTATCTAGTAATTGTTACTTATATAATAGCTTCTACATGAATTGTTATCCAATATTGGCAACATACTTCATATTTTCATGTGTATTTCTTGACTTATAGTCATCGTGATAGAAATACTTATCTTTTTGTTCTTCCATAGGTGTTGTTTCACTTGAACATTTTATCTTCTAAGAAATAGATATACATGATATGTACAGAAACTATGTAAATATGTACAATAACCTTGAATAAGTTTTTTCCTTGACTTAGAAGAAGAAGTTTCTTTTATCCTTCTTGGCCTTCTTTGAGGGTTCCCTTTCTTTGAGAACTGATGTTTCGTCTTTTTTCCTTAAGCCAAACTTCCTCTTATTCCTAAAATTATTGAATTTTACTGTGAAGGCTTGATCATCATATTTCTTTTGGGATTTCTCTTTTGTGCTAATCCTTGATTCTTCTTGTGCACAACAATTACAAATTTCTTCAAATGTGAGGTAATCCTTTCTTGTGTTCATGCTTGTGGCAAATGAATCCAATGTCTTGGGAAGCTTGTTGAGTACTATATTTAGTAGTTCCTTGAAACAATTTCTTCAATAGCTTGTAGTTGATATCTTAACTCAGATATTCTCACAAGGTATGGTGTTATGATTTCATCATCATTCATTTTCATGTCACAAAGCTCATTCTTCAGACTCAATACTTGTCCAATATTTCTCACTGAGAAGAGATTAGTTAGGGCATCACACATCTTCTTAGATGAGTCAAGATGAGAGATGTAGGGTATCAAGTGGTATTTTACAAAGTCCACTATGAAACTCATGGCATTGGTGCCATTGTCCTTCAACTTCTCCATAAATGCAATGTTCTAAGGTTCCTTCTCATTTCCTTCTTCAAATAGTGGTTCCACAATCTTTCCTTTCATGATATCTAACATGTTATTCTTAGAAAGGATGAGGTCAATCCTTTTCTTCCATCTTGTTAAGTTAGAAGCCCCTTCTAACTTGTTTTCTGACTTCATAGAGTGAGTCATGACTACTTTAACTTGGTCAACCTTTGACTTTGACCAAAAACTCAAACTTGATGTCTTAGCTTGTTGAGAGTACCAGGAGGTGCGCTAGGTTAGGGTGCACTAATATATCCATAAATTAGGTCAATATCTTCACTTAAGGTGCCTCAACAAGAGGGGCAGGCTTTCATTGTTCCAGCAAAAACTTTGACTACAACTACAACTATAACTGAGAAAATCCTCCCAATATATCGTCCAATGGTTTAGACTGTCGAAATATAGTGTGCACCCATAACTTGTTAGAAATATTAGGTGTGATCCTTTAACCATAGACAATATAACAATATTTTCACCCAACCATAGTCACAAATGCCGCCCTCGAGCACTGTAACCTTAACAGAGAAGAATTCTAGTAGCAAATCAATAGCCAACCAAGGCTAATGCAACAAGCAAATATAACAAAGACTGATAAAAATTTCAAACCCGAAAAGACTGAAATTATAGGTTTGCTGTAACTGTAACTCCGACTACCCTCTAGACTTGCTCACTAAATTTTTGCAGTGTGCACTACTGAATTTCTGCAGTTGTGATCCGTGTCCTCCAAATGAGCTCTGGCATCCTGTATTTATACTACTCCTCCTTAGTTGTCTAGGCCAACTTCTCATTCTAGAGGATAAAAACTTAATATTAAATATTTCCTTTAGTCGACTTGTCTTCAAGGGTTATGTCCAATGCTTTAGGGTTTCTTCTTGCTTCTTGGAATGTTCTAGTCTCATCAAGGGTTACAAGTGGAGGTTAATACCTCCCGCATCTACCATAATATCAACAACTAACACTTGGAGGAAGGGGGAAATACATGTGTGCATGGTAGAACCTACACATATTCAACTTCATGGCTATGAAGGGTTAACTATACTCTCTACTTCGTCAAACCCCATAAGACGACGGGCATTTCCTATGGATTGTTATTCCATTGCATCTTCTTCAGAGTTATGATGATGATAGATATGAAATATTTGATCCTTGAGACAAAACAAGGATTGGACCTTATATGCTCAATCAAATATTTCAATCCTATGTCTTTTGGGGAGGAACCTTAAACCAAGTATCGAATTGTGTTTTTAGAATCACCAACATATTCAATTCAATTATTTTCCTCTTTTTGGCTAACTGGACTCCTTGATAAACTGCATTTGCTTCATATTTGTTGACATAGATGATACCAATATTCCAGCAGTAGTCCAGTTCATGATTTCCTCTAGGGTCATAAACAACCCCTCCCACATCTGCCTACCCTGGATCTCCCTTTGCTGCTACACCAAAACACAAAGTATAGCTAGTTTGGGAAGACAACCATAACTCAAATTCCAAAGAGGGTGGATGAAGCTGCTATATTGAGTTATGTTGAACCTTGTCCCATCTTATGAGAGTGATATTAAGCTGAGACAACCAGGATTCTTTAGCTTGATCCAAGGTCTACTGCTCTTCTATGCAAATTATTTTTGTATTAAAATATTTCATTATTAACCCCAGAGAGTGTGATGCTATATTTCTTGGTAAGGTACGTTGATTCTTGAAGATAACTCTATTTATGGAAAGTTAAATATTCCAAAAAACATATTTTGGAGAGGCCTTCCATGCCCTTTGGAATAATAAGTTAACACAAACGGATCCTTGATAGTGATTCCCCCATTTTCCTAATGAAGTTTTGGGATTGGAGGGCCAAGTTATCAAATGAATTAGCTCTGCATAAACTAGGTGTCGAACACGGTTTTAAAAAGAACACTCCATAAATACATGTTGAGATGTCTCCAAGTTTTTCTCACATAGGCACACTGAAAGGGCCCCTAAAATCCTATTTTGGACAAATCCTCCTCTGTAATAATTTTTTCTTGGGAGAGAGTCCAACAAAATATATTTATTTTTGGCATCCCATCATTATTCCACACATTCTTCCATATAGTATATTTTTCAAGAATATAGGTATGCAACATCAAAGCCCTATATACTTCCTTAACTAAGTAACCAATTTCAATCCATCCTTTACAGTCCTGTTAATGAAATTGGACCGGGGAAGCCCCTTTAAGAGAAAGGATAAAATTCTGAGCTTAGATACCAAGGTGAGGGGGGGTATTTATGATATTTGAGCCTTTCCAATCCCCATTTGAACCCCATATTAAGATTTAAAATAACGTGCTCTTGTGTTGAGTGTGCATCCATAACCTTAGAGCTTCAAAAGAGGGATCCTAGGACAAAATCCAAGAATCCCATCATTTCAGATGTCAATTAGCTTCCCATTTCTTGGGAGCCAAGAGAGGGAGGGTTGCAAGAGGAGAGAAGAGGCCCAAATAAGCTTCCAAATAGGTGATCCCACCTTCTTTCTAAGTGGAGCATCTAATCATATTCTTCTATTCCCTTAGAAACATTTTTTCATCGAGGATTTTTTCCACCATTCGTTTTTCCCCATTACCATTCTCCAAAGCAGTTTTGTGCCAAGGGAGATATTTTCCAACTTATAATCTGACCCCAGGCCCTCCATATTATTTTGGAGACCTGACTAGATTCCAATTCGTTGGATGAAGTCAGTTAGCATTTGATTTTCCTCCTTGAGATAATATTTTTCGAAGGGCTTGGGCCAAAGATTTTTTAATTCCCATAGGGGCCAAAAGAAATGAAAATTGATATATAGGAAAAGAGGACAAGATTGATTTTATGAGCACTAGTATGCCTATTATATTCAATCGATAAGCATCCCATATTTAAAACTTTTCTTTAACTATCTATAAAATAATATGCCATGATTCATTGGGAATTGTTTTCAAGAAAATTGGCATGCCCAAATATTTAAAATTCTTCCAATCATCAGAGATTGGGAATTGAAGGATATGATAAATTCCTATTAAAGTGGGAGATTTTATATTCTAAGTGTAGATTTGACTCTTGGTTTATTTATGAGCCCTCCTAATACTTGAGTAAACTGATCTGATACCAGTTTAAATCACCTAGCAATAATTCTAGAGGCTCCTCCCATGAGAAAAGTGTCATCATCCATATGTGAATGATTAATTAGCTTTATTCCCTTGTCTATGCACAACCCTAGAATATATCTTGGTCATTTTTCCCATTCTAATCATTTTTTAAATGATTCAGCCATGAGAACATAAAATAAAGGGGATAATGGTCACCCGTGTCTCATTCCCCTAGAGGATTTAAAAAATAAGCAAGCCTACCTGTTGGCAACGAAGGTCACTCCTAGATTGCTAGCAGGAGGAGAGCCCGACGCCCATCAGTTTAATGTCACGATTTGTTTAAAGGGTGATCAAATGGAGGAAAACTCAAAACAACATCGTATCAACTCAGAAACCAGACCAGGCATGCATGAAAGAGTGAGGTCTTGATAAACTCCAAACAGTAGGTCATAGTAAAAGGGTGAGTAGGTGGAAGACTTACGCAAGAAGGGTGCATGGTCTATCACAGACATCCGGTTTGTAACAGACTGGAGAAGAATGCATTCGAACACAAAATCCTTTCACATTCAAACACAGATACCAAAAAACGCAACAATGTCACAACAAATCCTTTATCATAACAAGATTGCTAAGTTCGCGTGAATCATTCAACTGCGAACTCTCCAGCATAAGATGAAACCAGATGGAAAGAAAAGAAAAACTGTTTGTTATAAACCAAGAAGTCTCAAACACAGAGGCATAACCAGGAAACCAGAGTATTTGCTGAAACTTTACAGTCGGGAGCTTAGCTCTACCATCGATAGATACAAAAATGGAAAAAATGCCTACATATACTCAAAACAACAATAGCAGCGGAACCAAGAAAATGCATTGAAAGCTTTGCATTTGCATGGATTCTGACAGTCAACATCTGAAATATTGTGCAACTTCTGTCAGATGCAATATTAATTGTTTGACAGTTCCAACGGCGAATCGACGTGCCTTAAATTCATGGCCATGCTTTCCCATTAAGGTGGAGGCAATATCTGACCACCACCAACTACTTCAATAACTGCTTCTTGGGATTGAGAACGGCCCGGCCAACTCAACATTTCAGGATACAGAAGACTTCTCGCGCTGCCACCTGGAATAACCAAATAGCTTGAGGGATGGGCATGGAGGCCAGCACAGAGGGTGAGTGCATGACAGGAATGGTGGTGCTGGGTTCAAAGGGAATGGAAGGAGTGACGAAATGAGAGAAGGATGATGGAGGACGATTCATGGCGGAAGACATCAGGTAGAAGGGAAGCAGATGGGAGAAACGAACTCGCCTTCGGGTGAGAGGCTGATGTGGAAAGGAACGGGACACGCGGCAAACAACGGGTGGATAATGAGAAGAGAGAGAACCACGTGGACCGAGGAGGGGAGGTGGATGGAGGACACATGGCAGCACGGGAAAGGAGGAAATGGGGATTACATGAAGGAAGACGAGCCCACTCCTGGTTAAATACAGGGCAGATGAGAAAGGCAGGACTGCACGAGCGCCGTTGATCCGGGTGCGCTAATCTGAACCGTCGGAGAGTTGCGCCTGCGATTCCAGACCCCCCCCCCCTCTTAAAGGTAGAAAGGCAAGGGGGGTCTGGAATCCAACGCGTGTCGTTGATCCGGGCGCGCGGATCTGGACCGTCCAGAACTGATTCTCGTTTAACTCGGACGCATTTGCGCATACAACTTAGGACAAGTGGGTTTTTAATCCTTTCTTTTGCATTCTATCCCTCTTAATGAGAAATATCGCTAACATTTGGCTCCATGGGGGATAGATTCATCCCTGTGATGCTCTAAGAACTCTTTTGCAGACTTAGTGCCTTTGTTGTTGGGCTATGGAGTCATTTATTAGTCTGGAAAATAAAACAAAAACAAAAACAATATTTACAAAACAAAACGAAACGAACCGACTGCGGCTCACAGAAAACATTTCTTTAAGAAATGCCCATTGACTGGGCCACTAAAACCATCCTTGCCTTCCAGATCCTGCAACCTGTAGGTGTTGTTTGAAAACACTTCAAGGATCTTGAAAGGCCCGAACTAGAGGGAATCAAATTTACTATGTTTTCCCTTTTCCTGCCTGGGTGCATCCCACTTGAGGACCAGATCATCCTGCTCAAACTCTTTCTTTTTGTTCCTCCTGTCAAAAGCTTGCTTGATCTTCTATTGACGATCGTAAGCTCTGTCCAGGACATGTTCTCTGATTCGCTGCACCTCCACCATCTGATGAATTCTTCTGAGCACATGGTTAGGTTCCCCCTCATAGTCTTGGAGGAGATTTGCCACAGGCAAGGCAAGCTGAGTGGGGAAGACGACCTCAATCCCATAAACAAGATGGAAGGGTGAGAGACCTAGGGATTTCTTTGTTGTCACTCAATCAGCCTAAAGCGCAAATTTGATCTTTGAGTCCCAGGCCCTTTTATTATCCTCTAATAGCCTTTTTATAAGATTGATTAGACTTTTATTAGAGGACTCTACCAGTCCGTTTCCCTGAGGATAGTAGGGAGTGGAGTGAATCAGTGAAATCCCAAATTGTTCACAAAATTTGATCAGAGGCTCAGACCAAAATGGGGAAGCATTGTCAGTGACAATTTTGCTAGGGCAACCAAACCTAGCTATGATGTCTTCCAAGAAGCTAATGATTTCTTTGTGAGAAGTTCTTCTGGTAGGGATAGCTTCTATCCATTTAGTGAAGTAGTCGGTTGCTGTCAAAATCCATCGGTGCTGGCCACTTGAGGGAGGATGAATTTCCCCGATGAAGTCCAATCCCCACTGCTGAAAGGGCGCTGAGACCACCACAGGTTTCAATGGCAGGGATTTGAGCTACTGCTTCCCTGAGAATTTCTGACATTTGATGCAAGCTCTAATTTCTCTGCAGACATCAGTAAATAAGGTGGGCCAGTAGTACCCAGCTCGGAGGATCTTGTGAGCTGTGGTCTTCCAAAAATAATGGCCTCCACAAAGACCGCTATGGAAATCATTCATAACCTTCTGGGCCTGCTGTGGGTCCAGACACATTAATAGTACCCCCTGGGGGTCTTTCCAATACAGGGCTTGGCCAATAAGACAATACCTGATAGCTTTGAGATTTAAAGCTCTCGCCTTGCTTTTCACTAATCTGTCAGGGGGCTTTAATTCCTGCAGAAAATACAAGATATCCCTATACCAGCGACATGATGCTAGGGGTATAATGATCTGAGGATTACTGCTGGATGGATCAACTTGCTCATTGATACAGTTAATTTCCAGGGCCTTGTAATTGGATTCAGCCAATAACTTGGCCAAACCCTGCCCCCTTATCAGTTTGGTGGGCTTGATTTCTAGGTCAAATTCTAGGATCTTGGCAATCCATTTGCCTCTTCTTCCGTCTATGTCAGGATGTATAAGAATGTCCTTCACAGAGGTTGAAGGGACATAAGCAATGATCTTTGAATGCAAGACATAAACTCTGAAAGCTTTGAGAGCTTTCACCAAGGCATAAGCCTGCTTCTCCATGATCTCGTATCAGAGCTCTGCATCTCTCAGTGCCTTACTGAAGAAGGCAATGGGTTGCTCTTGTTCTTGATCATTTTTCTGCAGTAAGACTGTTGCTACTGTATCATAGGAGGCAAAAGAAAATATCAGAAAGTCTTTAAAATAATCTGGACTGATTAGCATAGGAGCCTCAGTCAATGCTTTATTTACTTGGTCAAAAGACTTCCTGGGTTCAGCAGTCCATTTTATTTCGTTCCCTTTCCTAAGCATGGTTGTGATATGTTTCACCAATTCAACAAAATTTGAGACAAACCTCCTCAGGAAATTAATCCTTCCCAAAAATGCTTGGACCTCCTTTTTAGATATGGGAAGTGACAGGGCCTAGATCACCTCTACCCTGTCAGGATCAATTATCACTCCCTCTGCTGAGACTATATGGCCTAACAACTTCCCCTCTTGCATGGAAAACAATGATTTTTTGGGATTTAGGGAAAGGCCAAACCTACGGCACTTCAGGAAAACCTTCTTCAAGTGGCAGTGGTGCTCTATATCAGTCTTGGAGAAGACTGTTATGTCATCTAGGTAAATCACCACAAACTTATCTTTTTCCCCAATGAATGCTATGTCCATGGCTCGCTGAAACGTTGCCCCTGCGTTGATCAATCCAAAGGGCATCTTGGCATACATGAATGTGCCCCAAGGAGTGGTGAAGGCTGTTTTTTCTTTGTCTATGTCGGCCTTGTTCCTCAGTCTGTCAGCAGCTAACATGTTGGATTCCACTTCTATAGCTGCATCTTGCATCTGAGATAAATAGGTGGCTCTTCTTTCTCTTAATACGAGACAGAAATCAGGGTCAAATGCACTAGCATATGAAATTTGAGCAGAGGCTTATGAAGGCTTTATCTCTGCAGGAATCTTGTTATACATATTATTGAATCTTTTGGAAAAGTCTGAGACTGACTCTCCTTCCTGCTTCTTCAGGGACCCAAACTCAGTCATATAATATATGTAATATTTTCTATCCCCCCATTGCCTCAGGAAAACATTGTCCAGGGCCTTAATACTAGCAATAGATCCAGGGGCCAGTCCCCTGAACCACTTTCTAACCTCACCATCCAAGCTCTGGACAAAGACTCTCATCCAGACGTCTTCATTCTCAATATTGAGGTTATCTGCATAATTGTAAAAAGCAGCCAGGTGCTCTTTTACAGTTACGTCCCCTTCCCTAGTGAACTTTGGCATATACTTCAAGTAGTCTCCAGCAGGGAGAGGGTTCATAGGATGGGGTAGGACCAGAGGAGCATATCTAGCAGCGACTATGGCATCCATTCTGTTCTATGGGGGATTAGCACCAACCATAGGGACGTTGAGTGGAGGAGAACTCGAAGGGGATGGAGTGTGAATAGGTGAGGTAGGAAAAGAGGTCCTCATAGGAGAGGATGGGGAAAGCATAGAGAAGTTTAAAGGACCTGAATGTGCAGGTGCTTTTCTCTATGCAGGAGCAGTAATCAAAGGAGGAGTAGTGAAACCTCTTGAGGGGGGAGTGAAAAGGATATCTCCCTCTGATACTAGACCAGGAGGAGAGAACTCAGTAGGAACACTCCCGAAGTTCAGAAAATGGGAAACCTCAGAGGAAGTACGACTAGGAAGCTGAAAATCAGAAAATGGAGTTTTTACAGAAGGGGATGGCGTATTACCTTTTTTAGCGATGGAAACTCCTTTTGTAGATATTCTTCCCTTTCTGCGTACTACTTCCAAGTCTGCTTCTGGTGTGGCCAAAGGCAAGTGTGGATTAGACCTCGTATGTCTACCTCTCGAAGCCACAGTTGATAGAACAGGTTCTCCCCAGCGGAGTCGTCATAGTGGAGTCGCCAGGTGCACAACAACAATCTTCTAGTTCTGATATCTGATGCACCTTCAAAAATCAGTTGATATTTGTCGTTCAATCCCAGGGAATATATTCAACATCATCCCCGACAACGGTGCCAGAAAATGTTGACAACGGAGGTCACTCCTGGATTGCTAGCAGGAGCAGAGCCCGACGCCCATCAGTTTAATGTCACGATTTGTTTAAAGGGTGATCAAATGGAGGAAAAATCAGAACAACATCGTATCAACTCAGAAACTAGACCAGGCATGCATGAAAGAGTGAGGTCTTGATAAACTCCAAACAGTAGGTCATATTAAAAGGGTGAGTAGGTGGAAGACTTACGCAAGAAGGGTGCATGGTCTATCACAGACATCCAGTTTGTAACAGATTGGAGAAGAATGCATTCGAACACAAAATCCTTTCACATTAAAACATAGATACCAGAAAACACAACAATGTCACAACAAATCCATTATCATAACAAGATTGCTAAGTTCGCGTGAATCCTTCAATTGCAAACTCTCTGGCATAAGACGAAACCAGATGGAAAGAAAAGAAAAACTGTTTTTTATAAACCAAGAAGTCTCAAACACAGAGGCATAACCAGGAAACTAGAGTATTTGCTGAAACTTTACAGTCGGGAGCTTAGCTCTACCATCGATAGATACAAAAATGACAAAAATGCCTACATATACTCAAAACAACAACAGCAGTGGAACCAAGAAAATGCATTGAAAGATTTGCGTCTGCATGGCTTCTGACAGTCAACATCTGAAAGATCGTGCAACTTCTGTCAGACGCAATATTAATTGTTTGACAGTTCCAACGGCGAATCGACGTACCTTAAATTCATGGCCATGCTTTCCCATTAAGGCGGAGGCGATATCCAACCACCACCAACTGCTTCAATAATTGCTTCTTGGGATTGAGAACGGCTCGGCCAACTCAGCATTTCGGGATACGGAAGACTTCTCGCGCTACCACCTGGAATAACCAAATAGCTTGAGGGATGGGCATGGAGGCCAGCGTAGAGGGTGAGTGCACGACAGGAATGGTGGTGCCAGGTTATAAGGGCGTGGAAGGAGTGACGAAATGAGAGAAGGATGACGGAGGACAATTCATGGCGGAAGACATCAGGTAGAAGGGAAGAAGATGGGAGAAACGAACTCGCCTTCAGGTGAGAGGCTGATGTGGAAAGGAATGGGACACGCAGCAAACAACGGGTGGATAATGAGAAGAGAGAGAACCACGTGGACCGAGGAGGGGAGGTGGATGGAGGACACATGGCAGCATGGGAAAGGCGGAAAGGGGGATTACATGAAGGAAGATGGGCCCACTCCTGGTTAAATACAAGGCAGATGAGAAAGGCGGGACTGCACGAGCGCCGTTGATCCGGGCGCCTCGATTGTGGCCGTCGGGAAGCTGCATATGGGATTCCGGACCCCCCCCTTCTTCTTAAAGGTAGAAAGGCGGGGGGGGGTTCGGAATGGTCTTCATCGTCGTTGATCCGGGCGCGCTAATCTGAACCGTCAGAGAGTTGCGCCTGTGATTCCGGACCCCCCCCCCGCTTAAAGGTAGAAAGGCAAGGGGGGTCTGGAATACAATGCGCACCGTTGATCTGGGCGCGCGTATCTGGACCGTCCAGAATTAATTCTCGTTTAAATCGGACGCATTTGCGCATACAACTTAGGACAAGTGGGTTTTTAATCCTTTCTTTTGCATTCTATCCCTCTTAACGAGAATTATCACTAACACTACCATTAACTAAAGGAGAAATCCAAGGGGAATTGATACAAGCTCCAATCCAGGATATAAAAGTCTTATTAAATCCATTTTTCTTCAAAATTGCCTTAAGAAAACTCTTATTGACTCTTTCAAATTCATTTTACATGTCCATTTTTATAACCATCCCTTTTTCCCCACGAATTTTGCTAGAGTTAACTGCCTCTTGAACCAAAATTATTCTATCCCATATTTTTCTATTTTCCACAAACCCTCCTTGATTTAAGAGGATAAAGGAACTTAAAAAAGGTTAATAGCATGGTTTCTATTATCTTTTCCATGATTTTATAGGAGACATTACAGATAGAAATTGGATATAACCATTCAAAAGTAGAGATATGTTTTTCCTTTGGTATTAAGGCTCAAAATGAGGATTTTGTGGCTCCCCCCATCTTGGACAATTTTTTCATATATTGGAGCATCTGGATGAGATCATGTTTGATAATAGACCAAAATATTTTGTAGAAGTGTATAGTAAACCCATTAGGGTTGGACGCCTTATTGGGATTGAATTGATTGAGGGCTACTAGTATCTCCTCTTCATAAATTGACTTATCCAATGCTATATTATCTTCCTTTGTAATATTCAATGGAATATGGGATAATAATTGATCACATAGATTTTCATCCATCTCACCCTTTTCTAAATATAGCATGTGATAATGAGATGAAGTCATTCTTTTAATTTCCTCAAAAGAGGTAGTCACTTCACCAATCCGTGTCTTTATCTCCTCCACCATGTTTCTATGTTTCCTAGATTTGGCCTGTTTATGAAACAAGGAAGTACTCTTATCCCCATCTTGAAGCTATATAAACCTAGACTTCAACCTCCAAATGGCCTCTTCCTTTTTAGGAACTTTATATTATTTTGATAAGCATCGTGTTCTTTCTTTAAGAGTTCCGGAGACACTTATTTCTGATCAATTTTGTTTTGTATACCTTCTAGTCTTTGTTGATTCTCCAAAACTACAGTATTCAAGGGGAACATTGGGTCTTTAATCTAGTTCTTTAAAGCAACTTTGACTGATTTAAGTTTTTGCTCCCAGATATGCGCAAGTGAACTAGAGATCCATTAACTCCAAGTGCATAATATAAGGAAGAAAAAATCTGAATTTTCCATCCATAGTGGATTAAGTATAAACATAATAGGACCCAAATTTTCTTCTTTTAAAAAACATAAAGAAATGGGATGATGATCTGAGATCACACAAGGGATAATAGAAAAGGAGAAATATTTTGGAAGAGAAAGAAATGAGTTGTTGATAAGAAAATGATTCAACTTGGATGTGATGTGCCCTGGCCTTGCTCTTATATTATTCGAAGTATATTGTCGTTTGGATGGAGGAGAATCCATCAAATATAGGGAAACCATTAGATCCTCTATCTTCTGCCTTGTAAGATCCTAAAAAATGGAGCCCCTCTTTTTTCTTTCTAATGGACTATAGTGTTAAAATATTCGATAATGATACAATTTTGAGTATACCAAAAATGAACCAAACCCAAAAGAGAGTCCCAAAATTATATTTTTCCTCAATAGTTATTTGGCATATATACATTAATGATATGATAAGACATACATGAGATAAGATGTACCATATTGACCATAATCTAGTGGGTTTCCTTGTAACTTCCATCGAGTTGATAGGTGTTAGGGTTCCATAGAGTGAGAATTCCCCAAGAATCCCCCCTCATGCATATTACTTCACCTTTTCTTTTCTTCCAAATTTGTTTCATTTCCTGTAGAGCTTCAAACTCCTTCAATTTATTCTACTGGTTCAAAAGGATATGATTTTTTTCTTTTTGAACCAACTTTGTCATTTCTTATTTCTTGTCCTTACTACCTAATCCTTTATTATTCCAGGAGAATAAATTCATTATTTACTTGCAGATTTGGATCCCCCCCCTTTAGAGGGTTGAGTCATGGACTGGGATGAACCTTTTACTAACAAGGCATGGGATTTCCTCGATTTCTCATCTTTCTTTGGGATTACTTCTAAGGTGGTTTGTATACCTATCTCCTTTTCCCGATCTACTTCATTTTCCCTTCTATTACGTTTATATTTCCTCCCCACTTTCCTAGTTTTTGTTTTTTGAGTGACTTCTTCTTCATATTCATCTTTTGTTTCATCCTCATTTCCTTCTGAAATTTTTGGAATCCCTGCAACAGGGTGTGAAAGGATTTTACTTGGAGTTGGATCTTCATGTTTTGGGTGGGAATAATCCAAGGGGCTCCCTATATCCTTTATTTTTTCTGTCACCATATTACCTCCTTCTGCATTTTCTTGACCCCTTTCTCTTTATTCTCCAGTGTTCTCCAAATTTTCCAATGTCGAATAATTGTTTCTACTCGACTCACCCCCACAATCCCCTCCATCTAAATATCTAGGGTTACAATGGGAGGGAGGAGATGTATTCCCTCCTGGAATTTTCTCTTGCTGTTGGATCACTTCTTTCCCAACAAATTTATTCCTCTTGGGTTGTTTTCATTTCTCAATGGTCATTTTCTATGGTTGATCCATTTTGTTTTATGGACAATTATTTGTAAAGTGGCCATATTCATTACAAGCCTTGCATTTGAATGGAAATTTCGCATAATCCACCTTTAGAATGTATGACCAATTGCCAAGAGTTAATTGGATGGCTTCTGGTAGCCCATTTTCCAAATCTATCTCTACTCAAATATGTGCACATTCTTGTAATAATTCTCGTGGTTCAAAATGATATATATACCTCTCCAACACATTCTCAATACTTTCCAAGGTTTCATCATTCCGACAATGTAGAGGAAGAAATGGAAGATGAAACCACACAAGAACCACAAAAGGGATGTCATTTCCCAATCTGCTTTGTTATTAAATAGAAAAATGAAACACTCCTTGCCACATAAAGGAGAAAACATATGACCTTAAATTTTTTTCTTCTAGTTTAGATTTAGATAATGTGCAATGGTCGTCTCTGTGCCATGGCCCTTGGAGACAACCATAGACCAGTGAACTACCCTATTAGCCTGTTTTCGACTAAACATAATGCAAAAAAATGAGTCAAGAATGAGTGAACCAATACCTTTGGAATTTCATCCAATTTATTGACAAATTTGGAAGGAACACGCTTCACTGTCTTGGAGTAGGACGTGATTGAATCCTAAAAAGCGATGATATGAGGTGGAGGAGGAAACATCAGGGGGCTCCTCCCCCTGAACCTAAGGCCATACCTCAAACTCTCGCATAAAATCTCAAAGATGATTTGTAGCCACAGAGAAACCCTAGCAACAAATCTCATGATCTCACAATCAATTAAACTTTAATTTATTGAAATTGACTACATTGCATAAAATTTTATCTAAATTTATTTTTTCTCGTACTCATTTTAAAAAAAATTTAGAGCTTCACTTAAAATTTTAGAGTGTCAGGTCTATAATTCTAATAAAAAAAATTAAAAAAAAAAAATTGAAGTTCATAAAAGTGTTTTTTTATAAATTAACCATATTAATAATAAATGGATTAAGCACCCTCAAAAATTCCTTTTGCATCAAAAGTTAATTCTTATACATTCAAATTATTTTATTTTATTTTAGAAATTTAACTTTAATCTATTTAAACTGACTATATTACACAATTTTTATCCAAATTTATGTGTTCCATTACTCTTTTTCAAAATGATTTACTCTCCAAATAATAGATAATATCATCTTAGAATTGTTTTTTAATTTGTTACATCACCAGATAATAATAATAATAAATAATCTATTTTTAAGGTCACGACCAAGCCAACACACCAAATTGGTGTATGAGACCCCCTTGTTTGTGGGACAGGGGACCCCCCTCCGTCCAAGGATTTGACTGGTAAAGTCTACGAAGGTATACATACCCTACCCCCTCTGGGTTTGAACCACACCAAATTGGTGTATGAGACCCCCTTGTTTGTGGGACAAAAAACCCCCCTCAGCCCAACCATTAAATAATAACATCACTTAAAATTGTTTTTTAATTTGTTACAGCAAGAATAAGAAAATATACATGAGCAAAGATGCCACTTTTGTAATGTTAATAAATCAAATTAAAACAAAATTAAAATATAATTTTTTATTTAAATTAACTATACTACTAATAAAATAAACAACAATAAAAATAATATAATGCATTTTAAAAATATAATTTCAAAAAATTTAACATAAATCGTTTTTATATAAACATATACTAGCTATGAGTATGAGGATTAAGATAATGGGGGCATAAAGTAGCCTTAAGCTATATTATATTCAGATTACATTATTTCATTTTATCAATTAAATTTAATCCATTGAAGCCACTACATTACACAAAAATTTATTCATAATATAATAAATTTTATAAATATATTCAAATTTATTTTTTAGGTATTGAAATAATATAATAAATTTTATAAATATAATTTGAAAAAATTTAACATAAATAATTTTAATATTAATATATACCAACTATGAATATGAAGACTAAGATAATAGGGCATAAATAATTTTAATATTAATATATACCAATTATGAATATGAAGACTAAAATAATGGGGCATTAGATAGTTTTAGGCTATATTATATTTAGATTATTTTATTTTATTTTATTAAATAAATTTTATTCTAAGTATATAGGGGCTTCCGCAGTGCAAGATATTGGATATTATTTTTGGGATTAATGACTTACACTACGTAGTTAATCCCAAAAATAATATCCAAATTTTATTCTATTCAAATTGATTATATTACAAATTGATTATATTACAGAATTTAGTTATTTATTTATTTATTTTCCTATTCTAAATAATTTACTTGTTAAATAATAAATAATAACCGTTTTTAAAATTGACTTTTGCTTTGTTACATCAAGAGTAACTAAATCTAATAAAATAAATTAAATTAACTACATGTATTAACTTTGTAATTCTAATAAATTAAATTGAAACAAAATGAAAATTTGAAAAAAACATTTATTTCCAAATTAACCATAATAATAATAATAAACAACAATTAAAATAATGTAATAAATTTTAAAAATATAACTTTTGTAATATTAACCTATATCAACTGTGAATATGAGGACTACCATAACTAGTACATCAAGTAGCCTTAGGTTATATTACATTCAAATTACTTTATTTTATTTTATTAATTAAATTTTAATTCATTTAAACTTACTAAGTTATATAAAATTTTATAAAAAAATAATTTAAATAGTTTTTTTAAAAATGATTTACTCTTCAAGTAATAAATTATAATATCACTTAAAATTTACTTGTTATATCAAGAGTAACTTGGTTCAAGTAACAAGATACATGAATAGAAAAATCTATAATACTAATAAATTAAATTGAAACAAAATTAAAGTATATAAAATGATTTTTTTTCTAAATTAACCATATCAGTAAACAAAAAAGACGACAATAAAATCAATACAATAAATTTATAAAGTACAACTACACTACAACTATAATAATAATAAAAAATAATTAGCATAAATAATTTTAATATAAATCTATACCAACTATGAAACTATGGATACGAGGATTAACATAATGGATATTTCAAGTAGTTTTAAGTTATAATTGGTAAATATTAATCCTTATTATCATATTGGAAAAAAACTTAATTCTAAATTTTTAATTATTTTTAATTAAAAAATTGTGATAAAATTTAGGAATTCTTAAAATCTCTTCCTCTATATATATATATATATAAATCAAAGTTAGTAAGGCTATAATAT
>ML776987.1:364387-377672 GCA_009831015.1 Picea engelmannii
GCCTATACCCATATTAGATCTCATTTTCAAAATATTGATCACACTACCAACCTTCCTAACCTCTTAACTCAACAAAAGTATGGTGATCTTGGAAAGCTTCTCTTAATGCTTTTAGAGCACAGAAACAAAATTCTAAAGAATCATAGGTAATCACTTACCATCTCAAGGTTCGATAGACCAATTAGGTCTTAGTGGACATTAATCATCATCATCATTACTACTTTAAAGGTGGTTATAATGAACTTATGTTGAATAATTCTCCACATAATTTCAGTTATAATTATAATTATTTATTATTGTTTATTTTAATTTCAATTTATTTATATTTTTTATCACTTACAAAAATTAATTAAATAAACAAATATCGTCTAATTTAGATTCAAATAATGAATACTCCTCCTTTAAATTATCTTATATGCTTTATTAATATATGTTTAAATTTAAATTTAAATTGTTTTCACTTAAAAATAATTAAATAAAAATGGATTTCATTTACATAGATTTATGTTTTTTTTGAAAGGAGAGTAAATGAATGGATATTTAGCTTATCATATATCCTTCAAATTAACAACATATATGTAGGTGTAAAAGTGTTGATCATATTTGAAAGAGCTATTTATATGACTATTTTTATAATTTTTTTTATTTTTTTCATAAATTAGTTATGAGATAGTATTATTATTATTTTTTTTAATAAATTTAAATGTTTTTAAGTTAATTTTATTATTTATTTATTATTATTGTTAATTATTATTATTATTGAAAAATTAAATAAATTTAAAAAAATAAATCATATTTTGTTATAAAAATAACAAGTCCATATCTCAATATGGAGACCAGGTAGGCGATTGATTTTTCTTATATCCCAACAGTCGAAGGCAATTTATCTTACACACTATTCTATTATATATCTCAAAATTTGTCTTACATAATAATGATATGTCCATTAGATAGTCTGATACTATGATGTAGCTCATAGTTTGTTTTACATAATAATCATATACCTCATACTTTTTTTACAAACACTTTCAGAGAAAATCTTATAAAATATTTTTTTCCATCAAAAGTATTCTCCATCAAAATCAAGATATTGTAGCATGCATCATCTAGAAAGAGTATCATGTAGGTGAAACTTGTCCCTCCAAAGATTCAAATAGCTAAGAGTATCATAACTTCAAACAATTCTATAAGAAAAATGCATGTTCTTAGATACGGGAATTACCCTCCACCACTTCTTAAATGATTCATTTCCCAGATTCCAACAACAATCCCTCTTTAGCTCCAGTGCCATGTTCCCTATAAACATGACTAAAAAAAAACTTGTGAATAAATCTTTCAATATTTATAACTCTTTATAAATTAGTCTCAACAAAACATATACCCAACATCCATCAGCAATCAGCATGAAAGATATTTAGAAAAATATTTTAAAACCCAAAAACTTTTCAACATTGCTTCTACCCCTCCCAAACACTACTTTATACTTTAAATAAAAAAACACATCCTAAATAAATATTAATAACACACTTTATCTTTTTATTAAAAAAATTAACTTAAATATAAACATATTTATGATTTTAAATTTTAACCCATAATTATGGCGATACACATCCCTATTGAACTTGGTCGATTAATCATTTTTTTAATTACTAAATTTAATCTTTTAACTTTTACATAACATGATAAAAAATTTACTAAATCAACTTATCAAATGCCACCAACCATAATTAAGAAAATCCAGGAAAAATTACTTCAGTTTTAGAAGTGGATTACACGCGTTGATAACAGAATATGACAGGAGAACGAAGAGAGGATTGGATTACCGTAATTACAAATTACAAACATTAAGAAAAGAATCGATCGCAGGTGTCATATTGTTAAGCGTTTCATTTTGGCGAGGTTTGGATGTGATGCTGCATCGCCGGTGTGCTCATGTTGATGCCGCATTTGGCTTGGCGTTTCAGATTTCAATCGGGCACTAATGGTTTCGGTTACATAGACAGATTTAAATTACTTAGTTTTTGGTTTGGCTTGGCGTTTCAGATTTCACTCACGCACTAATGGTTTCGGTTATATCCGCACACTAACATAGACACATTTAAATTACTTAGTTTCTTCTTTGTATTAGCATATCTAACATTCTCACCTGACAAGCTTCACAGTCTGAGAGTGGATATCAAAGCCAGGATATCCAGCACCCATATTATCTAGGGCTTTCAATGGGTTCTTGATAATTTTCATATTGAATGCGCCCAATACATCGTTCGTTTGCATTCAACACATCGTTCGTTTTCATTCAATTGCAAGCTTTACCCAATGCCACGCACAAAGACTTCCATGGATTGCCGAACCCCAATCTATCTTTTCTCACAGCAATTCACTGGTTATCTCATTCTTATTTTTGGTTTGTTGTTCAGGTAATATTAATCTCAAAGTTTAACGCCCCAACATTTCAATAATAAACAAAGATTTAGACATGATGAACTATGCAAGCTTCGAGTGCTTCCAGGATGGATCAGCAAAGTTGTCCTGGAGACTATCAGAGCGTTCGAGGGATACGATGGGAGGAAACTGTAGAGGCGGGGCTTTTAGGGATTGGTTTTTTATTTGTTGCATCAAGACTTGATTGATTGTGTACTCCAGTTTGGAGGAGATTCATTTCTCCATTATTTTATTAGTTTTCACGGCTCATATATTGGTTCTCTTTTAATGGTTTCATATGTTTGTTGATAAATCAACATGCTAATAAGTGTTTGGCGAGATGCTTCCTTGGGATTAGGGTGTTGGCATTGTCATTTCTTACTTTGGAGTTTTCTTGAGGGGTTTTAATTAGCATGACATTCTTTTTTTTTTTTTTTTTACGGTTGGTTCATTTATATGGAGTGGGAACTCATCAACTTAGGGTATCCTTAAGTTTTGAGTGTTAATAATTGCTCCATGAGGTGGTGTTTTAATTATTAACCACATTTCCTTGATTTCCTAGGGTTAATGGGATTAGTGCTTATATATGTTCTATGGTGAGTTGTTGATCTCCATGAAGAGGTGCACCCTCTCCCTAGGGAACACTTCCTTAGGGTACACTATTTTGGATCTTGTGCATGCAATGCTTGTTGAGATACTGCCTTGAAAGTGGCATAGGGTTTTGAGATAGTTTGTTGGTTCATTGGATAGGATGCCCCAATCTCCTTGGCAATTTTTAGCATCTAATTAGCTTTTTCGTCTTGGTACATTTGACACATTTATTGATGAGAGGTTAACTACCTTGCATAATTTTCTAGGTCACCTTCCTTCTTGTGTAGATAGTTTTAGCATTTTCATTTATGAAGTTAACCACCCTTGGGAACATTGCAATGGCCACTTTGATCAAGAGCACATTCATTACATGGTATATTTAATATGTAATGATGGTTTCAATGTGGTCCCAAGGCACTCTCTCCTAGGCTACACTTGATGGAGTAATTTTATTGTTTACTATCTAGCAAAAGTGGTTAATGAAGCATATATCAAAGGTCCCACCTCTTATAGAAGATATTTTGTATTTATTCTTGGCTAAAGGGATTCTTGAAGAGTGTCCTCGTCATGAAAATTGTACTTATGGCAATATACTTATGGGAGCATGAGGAATCTAAGGTCCCTAAAATGGAAGGATTTGTCGTGTGGTCGTCATGGAACAATAAATCCCACCGTAGAGGGATAGGAGGCATAGATTGTTATATTAGAAAAAGCATTTCTCCTCACATTCAACTTCATAAGATTGACCCTCTTAATCAATACATTTGGACAGAAATTTCAGACACCAATGCTAAGAAGATGAAATATTCTAAGTTGGAAAAATTGGAAAAACCCCTTGAATTTGATGTTGGACTTTTGTCAAATAGTTTGCATGCCTCTGAGTTTATCGTTGTTGGTGAAAATTTGCTCGGGAAGCGATATATTTCTTGGGTTTGTTTGTTGTTTAGTGGTTTTATAGAACCTTATAACTCCCCAATGAAGTGCCAATGGTCGTATTTTAATATTGAACAAAACCCATAAAAATAATGACCAAACATTCACATTTAAATGAACATATTAATCACTCTCTGATTGATTTTATTAAATGTTTATGGCTGAGTTTATTACAATTAAACTAGAGTAAATTCCTTCTCAAAATTGAAGACAATGACTACTATGTGGTACCTGAAACCTCTATTTACACACAACAATGAAACCACGAGCGTTGAGAGAAAAGGGGACGGCTCTATGGGTATCTTGCGCCCCAGCTGATATAGTTATGCCTCATGTTGTGCCAAGTATGCCATCTTGAGCATAAGTTGTAATTTATGTAATAAATGTGCACCCAACAATGCAGATAAGCACCCAGCTACACAAATATGCGCCCAACTACACAAATAAGCACCCAGCAATACAAATAAACGCCCAGCAACACAGAATTAGGTTCCCAACACTTTAGAAATGCACCCAGTAATGCAAAAATAGCCTTTAGAGATCTGAATATGTGCCGAGAAGTAATTATCAGCAATGAATAATGTTTTTGCTCATGAATTCTTACATCCTCAGTACAGAAATCACCCACACCAAGGTCAAACTCAACATCTCAGTAAAAATAACTTAGTCCCTCATCGAATTACTGTCTTCCTAGCAACAAATAGTTCACCCAGCAATGATAGAGGCACCCAGGAAGGAGGAAAGACACCCTCAACAATGGGTAGTTTGTCTGCAACAATTAAATCGACCCCAGCACCAAATCTATCTTCTTTACTTCATAAATTTTCCCTCATATTGAAGTGTGATGCCCACAATGCTACCACGATTTTCCCACAAGGAAACTCAACCAACAGGCAAGAAATACTCTCTAGAGAATGAAATGCTCAGCACAACGAAGAATAGTATCCACAACTTAGCAATGAAGACCAATGTCGAAACTTGAGTGATTCCGATCCCAAATCTAGCTAGGGTGTATTGTTGCAACACCGAAACTAGAGATAAAAACTAGGGTTTCCAAAAAGCCTAGACTCTTTTCTCAAGATCTCTCCAAAATCTCATTTTTTAAATGAATAGTCCATAATCCGCTTTCCAACCCTCGCTTGTCCTTTTATCCCTTTACTTTTATTTTTCTCCATTAAAATGTTCGTTTAATTAATAAATGGAGAGAAATACCCTCAAAGAGGGGTTTAATATTAATAAACTCACTTTTCCTAAGTTTTCACTTTATAGTTTGAAAGTGACTTTACCAATATCATTTCCCTAACTCATCCGTCTAATGGTTTACGAAAAACTGTATAAACTATCACGGTATCCCGACTCCCTAGAAAAAATGGGACATGACAGTCCTCCCTGTCGAGATTTGCTTGTCCTTAAGCAACTTCAGACCCAGAAACTGCAACACCTGTTTGTTTTCCCAAGTAACATCCTCCACAGGTAGACCCTGCCATTTTACCAAGTACTCCCTGACTGCCCTATCATGGACTTTCCACCCTCGAACCTGCAGGATCTCTTCGGGGCTTGTGGCCCCCGGCCCCTCATCATCCCAATGGGGTGACTCCTGTGAAACAACCTCCTCAAAAGTGCCCTCTGTCCCGTACCTGCCCTCATGCATCTTCCACTGACTCTGGGCCACCCTCAGGTTCTCCTTCAGTGCTCTCTCGATGTCCTGGTTGTCCTGTAACCAACCTCGAACCTGAGGAACTCTACAGTCACCGCATGCTCTGTCTGCAAAAATCAAGACCTCATAGTCATAGAGCACCCGAAAAGGGTTCATATCGATAGACATGTGAAAGGTGGTGGGATAACAATACTCCCCGAGATGTAACCATATCACCCAAGCACTTTGTTGTCCTGCGATGAATTTCCGCAAATACCCTTCCACCCAAGTGTTCCCAAACTCAATTTGTCCATCGATCGGTGGGCAGTAACTAGTACTCGAGGTCACCTTGGTACATACCAACCTAGAAAATGCCTGCTAGAAACTTCCAGTGAATCTATCGATCCTGCCAATGACGATGGCTTTAGGCCACCCATGCAAACGAAACACCTCCCTAAAATATAACTCGATCACCTACGCTGCTGAGTAGTCTAAAGGAGTGGTGGAGAAGTGGGCAAGCTTGGTGAGTCGATCCACCTTGACATAGATGCAATCCTTCCCTTGCATCTTCAGTAACCTGGTGATGAAATCTCTGGAGATGCCTTCCCACCCCTGATCGTGAATGGGTAAAGGATGTAATGATCTGGTTGAATTCGTGTGCTCCCCCTCATTCCCCTGGCAAATTATGCACTCCTAGAGATGCTTCTCTAACTCGTCTCTATAGGCCCCGGGGTGCCTATATGGAGTGGTGATCACTGCTCCAATACCCTCCTCCAACCTATTGATGTACTTGAATCCCCTGTCAGGAGGCCTACCTGGAGGTACATTCCCAAAGACATTGTGCTCTCGAAAAACCCGAAACAAGTCAGGTATCTCTCTCGGACAATTGGGCTCCCAACCCTTGGACCTTTGTACTGAAATATGAAACTTCGCAACCTATTCAATGTCATCCCATCTCATCATTCCCTCCATCTTCTTCGCGGTTACGACCTTAGGAGGATACGTATTCATGCCCCGCAGAACAACTCTCTTGTCGTCCTGACCCTGGAACTCCATCTCCATAGTCTGGTAGTTAGTGGAGTACCTCCCTAGGGAGTATAGCCACTGAACTCCAAGCACCACATTGGTGTCAAGTATCTTTACCACGTAGAAGTCATCGGTGAGCATGTAGTGTCCCAGGTTCAATGTCATCCATGGAACGTACCTCATGCATTCTAGTGTGTTATCCCTCGGTATGACCACTGAGAAACCCCCAAAAGACTCAGCAAAAATGCTCTTTCATTCCACTAACGAAGAGTCTATAAAGTTGTGGGATGCCCCACCATCGACCAAAACTATCACTCGATGTCCCTCCACTCCTCCCATCATCCTGAAGGTGTGAAATCTGGGTATGCTGGAGAGTGATGCTATAACCCCTCGTGTTTCCATCGATGCCTGCTCTGCCTCCGCTATCGGTGAATCTTCCTTCTGTCCCTTTTCCTCTTCTTCCTCATCATCCCCACTATCAGAAAACACCTCTATGTAGTGTGCCTTGGCCTTGCCTACACACCTGTGACCTGGTACCCATGGTTCCTCGCAACTGAAACACAACTTCCTCCTCCTGATATCCTTCCTGGTAGCATCATCCATCATGTTCCTACCTGTCCAATCCCTCTGTGGTTGTCTTTCCCAGTTTCTCTGCTACTGTCTTGTGCTATCCCTCTGTGGTGGTGTCCTGTCATCGAACTTCGTTGGGAAGTTCTGTCTTGGGGTGAACTTGGCCTTCACCCATCCTCGAAGTGGCACGGTTAGCCCCTCTATGAACAACATCACCAAACGGGCCTCATAGATATCGGTGACCATCACTAATATCCTCTGGAAATATGATATATATGCATCTGTCGACCCAGTCTGTCTCAACTGTGCTAAGTCTCTAAAAGACATCTCAGGATCTCGTCTGTCAAATCAGTGCACCAATCTACCTGTGAACTCAGCATAGGTGACAATATGGGCATGACCCAGAGTGGTCATCCTGTGGTACCACCAGTCCTGTGCCTCACCCTCCAAGTGTAATGTAGCCAACTTAATGGCATCAGTCTCTGCCATGGGGTTCAGTTGGAAGTACGTGTCAAGCTTCTTCACCCAAGATCGTTCCGTGCACTTCGACATCCCATCGAAGTATGGTAGAGTGAGATTTCCCACTGTGCGATGTAACTCGTAGCTCTGCATGGGGCCCCTATTGAATAATCTCGACCTGTTTATCACCTTGAAGCTACAAAACTCGACAAAAGTCATAGCTTCTCTCAAATCTGGATACATGGCCTTATACTCCTGGAAATAAGATGCTAATGGCTCATCCTGCTCTACCTTCCCTCTTGTACCTGTCTCATGTGGTCCTAAGAACTTGGGCATGGTAGATCTAGGAATCTCATTGTAGTCGTGAGGGCGGTTATGAGGGCTAGTCCTGGAAGTGATCACTCAATATGAGGTTTGTGTGTGTTTCCCCCTTCTTCCATCTGCCCTCTCTTGCTTCTCTCCCACCTTTCTTCACCGTGCTTGCTCCCTAGAGCATAACCTGTGATTCTACCCATGAACTCTCAGGTCTCTCTCTGGCCCTCTGCAATATCCTGTAAGGATTTCATAAGCCCTCTGAACAAACCATCCTCACTGTCCTCTGGCAGATTTGCATTTTTCCCTGGAGTACCCTCCATCTCTTCTTCTCTGCCCTCTACGCTTTTGTACCTGTTGCGCTTATAAGTAATGTTTTTCAACCCTTCCTTAGACATCAATTTTGCCCAAAGCTAGCCAAGAATATGCTCTGATACCACTGAAATATTCTAAGTTGGAAAAATTGGAAAAACCTCTTGAATTTGATGTTGGACTTTCGTCAAATAGTTTGCATGCCTCTGAGTTTATGGCTGTAGGTGAAAATTTGATCGGGCAACGATATGTTTCTTGGGTTTGTTTGATGTTTAGTGGTTTTATATATCCTTATAACTCCCCAATGAAGTGCAATGGTCGTATTTTAATATTGAACAAAACCCATAAAAATAATGAACAAACATTCACATTTAAATGAGCATATTAATTAATCTCCAGCTAATTTTATTAAATGTCTATGGCTGAGTTTATTACAATTAAAATAAATTAAATTCCTTCTCAAAATTGAAGACAATGACTGCTATGTGGTACCTGAAACCTTTGTTTACACACAGCAATGAGAAGTGCCAGAACTGACCACGAGCGTTGAGAGAAAAGGGGACGGTTTTGTGGGTATCTTGAGCCCCAACTGATATAGTTATGCCTCCTGTTGTGCCAAGTGTGCCCTCTTGAGCATAAGTTGTAATTTATGTAATAAATGTGCACCCAACAATGCAGATAAGCGCCCAGCTACACAAATATGCACCCAACTACACAAATAAGCACCCAACAATACAAATAAACGCCCAACAACACAAAATTAGGTGCCCAGGACTTTAGAAATGCGCCCAGTAATGAAAAAATAGCCTTTAGAGATATGAATATGCACCCAAAAGTAATTATCAGCAATGAATAATGTTGTTTCTCATGGATTCTTACGTCCTCAGTACATAAATCACCCACACCAAGGTCAAACTCAACATCTCAGCAAAAATAACTTCGTCCCTCATCGAATTACTATCTTCCTAGCAACAAATAGTTCGCCCTGCAATGATAGAGGCACCGAGGAAGGAGGAAAGATTCCCTCAACAATGGGTAATGTGTCTGCAACAATAAAATCGACCCCAACACCAAATCTGTCCTCTTTACTTCCTAAATTCTCCCTCATACTAAAGAGTGATGCCCAGAATGCTACCACGATTTTCCCACAAGGAAACTTAGCCATCAGGCAAGCAATACTCTCTAGAGAATGAAATGCTCAGCACAACGAAGAATGGTATCCACAACTTAGAAATGAAGACCAATGTTGAAACCTGAGTGATTCCGATCCCAAATCTAGCTAGGGTGTATTGTTGCAACACTGAAACTAGAGATAAAAACCAGGGTTTCCAAAAACCCTAGACTCTTTTCTCAAGATCTCTCCAAAATCTCAATTTTTAAATGAATAGTCCATAATCCGCTTTCCAAACCTCGCTTGTCCTTTTATCCCTTTACTTTTATTTCTCTCCATTATAATATTCATTTAATTAATAAATGGAGAGAAATATCCTCAAAGAGGTGTTTAATATTAATAAACTCACTTTTCCTAAGTTTTCACTTTATAATTTGAAAGTGAATTTACCAATATCATTTCCCTAACTCATCCGTCTAATGGTTTACTGGAAACTGTATAAACCATCACAGTATCCCGACTACCTAGAAAAACCGGGACATGACAGAAGATGTATATAGCAATTTGTTATTTTGCACCTATTAATTCTGCTTTTTATAAGAAAAATAATCTAGATAAAAATTGTCCCTATAATAATTTAGAACAAGATATTTATAATTTGAAAAATGAAGGTAATATCTTCTTGCTAGGAGACATTAATGCTAGGAATGCAACTAAACAAGCTTCTCTTTTAAGTGATGACTCCAACCATAATCCTTTATGGCTAGATGAGGACCTTATTTTATCTAATAGATACAAAAGAAGCTCTCAAGACCTAATTGAGAATTTGTTTGGTACTGAGTTGGTCAAGCTCTGCAGCTCTCAAGACCTAATAATTTGCAATGGAGTAATGAAGTAGGCAAACTGCAGCCAAATGACCTATATTCATGGGCTGGGTAGTAGTGTTGTAAATTATGTGATATCTGATATCCCTATTTCTAACCAAATAACAACTTTTCCATGCATAGGAGGACCATTGAAGATAATTATGATAATCAAAGGAATTTGTGCTTTGACAAAAGTAAAGCTGACATTTTCTTAAAGGATTTAAATAGTAAATTAAAACTCCTAACTTATAAGGACAACATTGAAGAACTCTATCATAATTTTACAACTACCCTTTCCACTTCCATTAACAAGTTCTCTTTCGAGGTTTCCCATAAAAAGAATAATAGAACAACCAACCCTTGGTATCATAAAGAATGTAAAATTGCTACGAAAACCATTAGGGATGCTTCTAATGAGCCCTTAAAACTTGATGAGATCAATACATACAAAGCCCTAATTAAAAGAAAAAAAATATACTATATCAATAAACAACAAGAACAACTTTCACAACTATACAAGTTGGATCCTAAGAAGTTCTAGAGCCAAATTCTAAAACACAATACTAAAGAAAATAATAGGATTCCCTTAATGGACTGGAATTCCTACCTTAAAAGTCTTTACGAGTTCCCTAATGCCATGGACACCATTCCTATTGTCCCTACAAAGGAAGAAGTTTTTTCTTTAGATGACATAGAGTTTGGGGTTAAGCAGCTCGCAAATGGAAAAACTAAGGACATTGAAGGCTACCAAGCTCAAATTTTTAAAATCGGAGGGCCAATCCTTATCCCTCACATACACAAGCTCTTCAATTTAGAAGTCAAGCAGGGCTTCCCTAGACCTTGGACTCAAAGCCTCATTGTTCCTATTTTTAAAAATGGGGATAAAAACATTCCCTCTAATTATAGGACCATTATGATTAGCCCGATTTTAGCCAAGCTTTATGGAATCATTTTGGAAAAGAAGACTAGCATTTGGCTAGAAAGTCACAGTAAAAGAGCTAAAGGCCAGGTCGGGCTTAGGAGATATCATTCAACTGTGGATCATCTTGTTACCTTTAGGATCATTGCAGGGAGTTCCACAATACTAACGCCAATCTTTTTTGTTGTTTTTTCGACTTTAGGAAAGCTTTTGACATGGTTCCTAGGAAAAACCTTTGGAATAGGTTGGAAGAGATAAAAGTGTCTCTCGAATTGAGGGATGTTGCAATAAGGATGTATGAGAACGTTATTGCCAAGTTTAAAAACATTGAGGGCTGGTCAAAAGAGATTAACTGCAATATCGGAGTCAAACAAGGTTGTCCCTTGTCCCCTACCCTTTTTGGCATATACATTGATAAATTAGAAGAATGTTTGGAAGAAGTAGGTTGTGTCGGCCCTACACTCACTCGTATAGTCATCAATCTTCTTCTTCATGCCGATGATATCATTCTTATGGAAAGGAGTACCCATTATCTTGAAAACCAACTAAGAATCCTCAAGGATTTTTGCTCCAATATGGGTATGATTGTTAATACTGATAAGACTAAGGTCATGATTATTAAATCCAATAAGATCCATTATGATACCTTTCTATATGACAACAACAACTTGGAGGAAGTGAATTCATACAAATATCTTGGAATTGATATTCACCACAAGCTTAATTGGAATTATAGCATTGATAAAAGGATTATTGGGGGATGGAAAGCTTATTATGGTCTTGAAAACAATTGTAAATCAGTTCAACTTTGGAGTTGGGATAATAAGAAACTCCTCTTTGAGAATCTTGTTACACCTATTATTCTTTATGAATGTGAAGTATGGGGATATATTATCTCTAGTGAACCCTGGAGAAAGATAGAGCAAATACAAAAGAATTTTATAACTTATAATCTCAAAATTAAAGGAAATACGCCCTATCCCATCCTCCTCATAGAAACTAGCCTCTACCCTATTGAGAGCATGGCTATGACTAGATACCTAATGTATAAGAACAAGTTAAACAACATAAAAGACAAGAGGCTACCTAAAATTGCTTCCAAATCAAGTCATAACCACCATCGAATGAAGCGAGGATGGCATAAAAACGCCCAATCTTGGATAAAGTATTGGGGAATAATGGAAAAAACCATTTTGCAGAATAAAGATACTATGAAAAAAAATGTAAAATCAAAATTTAGGGAAAAAATGTGTTGTGATAAAGAGTTAGAGGAAAAAAGAAAATTAAGGTATTATAAAGATGTAATCAACCCTAATGTAGAAGATCAAAATTATCTATTTGTTTTGCCAAGTGCAAAGAAAAAAATAAGCTAGGAACAAATTTTCACGAGCTCCATAGTGAAACTGGGCGTTGGTCAATTCCTAAAACGCCATGGGATGAAAGAGTGTGTCACCTCTATGACACTAAGAAGGTTGAAGATGAAAAACACTTTGTCCTAGATTGTCTAGCATATACCCATATTAGATCTCATTTTCAAAATATTGATCACACTACCAACCTTCCTAACCTCTTAACTCAAAAAAAGTATGGTGATTTGGGAAATCTTCTCTTAATGCTTTTCGAGCACAGAAACAAAATTCTAAAGAATCACAAGTAATCACTTACCCTTTCAAGGTACGATAGACCAATTAGGTGTTAGTGGATGTTAATCATCATCATCATCATCACTACTTTAAAAGTGGTTATAATGAGCTTATGTTGAATAATTCTCCACATAATTTCAATTTCAATTATAATTATTTATTATTGTTTATTTTAATTTCAATTTATTTATATTTTTTATCACTTACAAAAATTAATTAAATAAACAAATATCGTTTAATTTAGATTCAAGTAAATGAATACTCCTCCTTTAAATTATATTATATGTTTTATTAATATCTGTTTAAATTTAAATTTAAATTGTTTTCACTTAAAAATAATTATATAAAAATGGATTTCATTTACATAGATTTATGTTTCTTTGAATGCAGAGAGTAAATGAATGGAGATTTAGCTTATCATATATCCTTCAAATTAACAACATATATGTAGGTGTAAAAGTGTTAATCATATTTGAAAGAGCTATT
>ML776987.1:377722-394463 GCA_009831015.1 Picea engelmannii
TGGATTTCATTTACATAGATTTATGTTTCTTTGAATGCAGAGAGTAAATGAATGGAGATTTAGCTTATCATATATCCTTCAAATTAACAACATATATGTAGGTGTAAAAGTGTTAATCATATTTGAAAGAGCTATTTATATAATTATTTTTGTGTCTTACAATGTGTCCATATTAGTAACAATGGGATGCCAAACAATTAGTACTTATAAAAAGTGAGAGTGAGTCCAAGATAAAAGTGCGCTGATTAAAAAAAAATAAGATGTAAGCTTTGAGTCTCAATAATTATAATTATGGGTTAAAATTTAAAATCATAAATATGTTTATATCTAAGTTAATTTAAAAAAAAAAAGATAGAGTGTGTTATTAATATTTATTTAGGATGTGTTTTTTTATTTAAAGTATAAAGTAGTGTTTGGGAGAGGTAGAAGCAATGTTGAAAAGTTTTTGGGTTTTAAAATATTTTTCAAAATATCTTTCATGCTGGTTGCGATGGATGTTGGGTATATGTTTTGTTGAGACTAATTTATAAAGAGTTATAAATATTGAAAGATTTATTCACAAGTTTTTTTTTAGTCATGTTTGATGTTGGGTATATGTTTTGTTGAGACTAATTTATAAAGAGTTATAAATATTGAAAGATTTATTCACAGGTTTTTTTTAGTCATGTTTATAGGGAACATGGCACTGGAGCTAAAGAGAGATTGTTGTTGGAATCTCGGAAATGAATCATTTAAGAAGTGGTGGAGGGTAATTCCCGTATCTAAGAACATGCATTTTTCTTATAGGATTGTTTGAAGTTATGATACTCTTAGCTATTTGAATCTTTGGAGGGACAAGTTTCACCTACATGATACTCTTTCTAGATGATGCATGCTACAATATCTTGATTTTGATGGAGAATACTTTTGATGGAAAAAAATATTTTATAAAACATTTTCTAAAAGTTTTTGTAAAAAAAGTATGAGCTATATGATTATTATGTAAAACAAACTATGAGCTACATCATAGTATCAGACTATCTATTGGACATATCATTATTATGTAAGACAAATTTTGAGATATATAATAGTATTACTGTGTAAGATATATATTGAGATATGGACTTGTTATTTTTCACAGCAAGGTTAACCCTTTTTTGGTGAGAGAGTTAACTGCTTCATTTTTTTTTATAGGTTTGTAGTTACACTTTTTATAACAAAATATGATTTATTTTTTTAAATTTATTTAGTTTTTCAATAATAATAATAATAAATAAATAATAAAATTAACTTAAAAACATTTAAATTTATTAAAAAAACAATAAAATAATACTATATCATAACTAATTTATGAAAAAAAAATAAAAATTATAAAAATAGTTATATAAATGCATTTTTAAAATATGATTAACACTTTTACACCTACATGTATGTTGTTAATTTGAAGGATATATGATAAGCTAAATCTCCATTCATTTACTCTGTGCATTCAAAGAAACATAAATCTATGTAAATGAAATCCATTTTTATTTAATTATTTTTATGTCAAAACAATTTAAATTTATTTTTAGGTAGCCTCTTTTCTTTTATGTTGTTTAACTTGCTCTTATACATTAGGTATCTAGTCATAGCCATGATCTCAATAGGGGAGAGGCTATTTTCTACAAGGAGGATGGGATAGGGTGTATTTCCTTTAATTTTGAGATTATAAGTTATAAAATTCTTTTGTATTTGCTCTATCTTTCTCCAGGATTCACGAGAGATACTACAGCCCCATACTTCACATCCATAAAGAATAATAGGTCTAACAAGAGTCTCAAAGAGGAGTTTCTTCTTATCCCAACTCCAAAGTTCAACTGATTTACAATTGTTTTCATGCCCATAATAAGCTTTCCATCCCCCAATAATCCTTTTATCAATGCTATAATTCCAATTAAGCTTGTGGTGAATATCAATTCCAAGATATTTGTATGAATTCACTTCCTCCAAGTTGTTGTTGTCATATACAAAGGTAGCATAAGGGATATTATTGGATATAATAATCATGACCTTAGTCTTATCAGTATTAACAATCATACCCATATTGGAGAAAAAATCCTTGAGGATTCTTTGTTGGTTTTCAAGATCATGGGTACTCCTTGCCATAAGAATGATATCATCAACATAAAGAAGAATATTGATGACTATACCAGTGAGTGTAGGGCCAACACAACCTACTTTTTCCAAACATTCTTCTAATTTGTCAATGTATACGCCAAAAAGGGTAGGGGACAAGGGACAACCTTGTTTGACTCCGATATTGTAGTTAATCTCTCTTGACCAGCCCTCAATTCGAGAGGCACTTTTATCTCTTCCAAACTATTCCAAAGGTTTTTCCAAGGAACCATGTCAAAAGAATTCCTAAAGTCGAAAAAACAACAAAAAAGTTTGGCTTTAGTATTGCGGAACTCCTCTGCAATGATCCTAAAGGTAACAAGATGGTCCACAGTTGAATGATATCTCCTAAACCTGACCTGGCCTTTAGCTCTTTTACTGTGAATTTTTATCCAAATGCTAATCTTCTTTTCCAAAATGATTCTATAAAGCTTGGCTAAAATCGGGCTAATCATAATAGTCCTATAATTAGAGGGAATGTTTTTATCCCCATTTTTAAAAATAGGAACAATGACGTTTTGAGTCTAGGGTTTAGGCAAGCCATGCTTGAATACTAAATTGAAGAGCTTGTGTATGTGAGGGATAAGGATTGGCCCTCCAATTTTAAAAATTTCATCTTGGTATCCTTCAATGTCCTTAGTTCTCCCATTTGTGAGCCGCTTAACCCCAAACTCTATGTCATCTAAAGAAAAAACTTCTTCCTTTGTAGGGACAATAGGAATGGTGTCCATGGCATTAGGGAACTTGTAAAGACCTTTAAGGTAGGAATTCCAGTCCGTTAAGGGAATCCTATTATTTTCTTTAGTATTGTGTTTTAGAATTTGGCTCCAGAAATTCTTAGGATACAACTTTTATAGTTGTGAAAGTTGCTCTTGCCTTTTATTGATATAGTATCCTTTTTTTCTTTTAATTAGGGCTTTGTATGTATTGATCTTATCAAGTTTTAAGGGCTCATTAGAAGCATCCCTAATGGCTTTCCTAGCAATTTTACATTTTTTATGACACCAAGGGTTGGTTTTTCTATTATTCTTTTTATGGGACACCTCAAAAGAGAACTTTTTAATGGAAGTGGAAAGGGTAGTTGTAAAATTATGATAGAGTTCTTCAATGTTGTCCTTATAAGTTAGGAGTTTTAATTTACTATTTAAATCCTTTAAGAAAATGTCAACTTTACTTTTGTCAAAGCGCAATTTCCTTTGATTATCATAATTCTCTTCAATGGTACTCCTATGCATGGAAAATTTTAGAGTTAGGGTTAAAGGCTTATGATCAAAGTCAGGCTCATGGTCATTTAAAAGGTCAAAAGTTGTTATTTGGTTAGAAATATGGATATCAGATATCACATAATCTACAACACTACTACCTAGCCCATGAATATAGGTCATTTGGTTGGAGTTTGCCCACTTCATTACTCCATTGCAAATTATTAGGTCTCGAGAGCTACAGAGCTTGACCAACTCAGTACCAAACAAATTCTCAATTAGGTCTTGAGAGCTTCTTTTGTAGCTATTAGATAAAATAAGGTCCTCATCTAGCCATAAAGGATTATGGTTGGAGTCATCACTTAAAACAACAACTTGTTTAGTTGCAGTCCTAGCGTTAAGGTCTCCTAGCAGGAAGATATTACCTTCATTTTTCAAATTATAAATATCTTGTTCTAAATTATTATAGGGACAATTTTTATCTAGATTATTTTTCTTATAAAAAGTAGAATTAATAGGTGCAAAATAACAAATTGCTATATAAATCTTCTTAGCATTGGTGTCTGAAATTTCTATCCAAATGTATTGATTAAGAGGGTCAATCTTATGAAGTTGAATGTGAGGAGAAATGTTTTTTCTAATATAACAAGCTATGCCTCCTATCCGTCTATGGTGGTATTTTTTGTTACATGATGACCGCACGACAAATCCTTCCATGTTAGGGACCTTATATTCCTCATGCTCCCATAAGTATATTGCCATAAGTACAAGTTTCATGATGAGGACACTCTTCAAGAATACCTTTAGCCAAGAATAAATACAAAATATCTTCTATAAGAGGTGGGGCCTTTGATATATGCTTCATTAACCACTTTTTCTAGATAGTAAACAATAAAATTACTCCATCAAGTGTAGCCTAGGAGAGAGTGCCTTGGGACCACATTTAAACCATCATTACATATTAAATATTCCATGTAATGAATGTGCTCTTGAATAAAGTGGCCATTGTGGTAGAAAGCGTACTCCTTGGAGCACGATCGCTTCACCAAGACCTTCTTTCTCTCGGCCCAAAGAGCTCTAAGACTCTGTTATTTCCTCTTCGGGAAATCTGGAACCCATAGTTCTCTAACCTCACGATCCTTCCCTCTCACTACCGAGACCCGAGTCACCGATACTCGGAGTATCGCTTCTTCGCAACCCTCGCTGCTCGCACTGCCTATTTCTCACCCTTCAAATCCCAAGACCCAATGTCCCGAGATCACTTTCCACGTCAACCGACTATGACCCACACTATGCGCGAAATCGCCGGGACTTCGCTTCTTGCAATCTCATGATTTCCTTTACACAATTTAGGAGTCTTACCTCACGAACTCCCAAAAAATCCAATCAATGAGTTGAGTCACGCTCCTCGTGATCCCGATCGACACTACTACTCTTCCAAACATCAAACTTTCTTCTGCCTTCACTGTAGACTTCACGTCCACCTTCCTCTCACTGCACCCTCGAACATGAAGTGTCTCTCCATGAGACGGTTCGCCAACCTGCGATCCTTCTTCTTGATCTATACATGCAACTTCTCCTTGATGTCTTCGACAACTTTGGAGGCCTATCTCTCCTGAGCTTTCCCAATTTTAACCCTTTAGGGGAAACTCTTGCACGCACTCCTTGTGGAAATTCTTCAATCACTCTAAGTGACGAATTATTTGATCCTACGCACTCCTGCAGCAGAATCTCTTCATTCCCTTTTCTCAGAATCGCAACCCTGAGACTTCGTCCAGCCTGTGCACACCTTGCACGGCTCCGGTGCCAACTCTGCACTTTTGGGAACTTAGAAACCAAAAGTTTCCTCTACTTGAATCCTGCAGTCATGCACTCCTTGCGGACAATTCAACTGCACTCCTTGCAGGAATCTTCTGGCTCACTTAGAGAAACAATTGAAATTCATTCACTCGATCTCTCAGACTTCAGTTTCGAAACATGAAATCACATACACAGCATATAAAACCAAATACATGATAGAAACCAAACATTCATGAGCATAATATCAACAATACACAGAGATGAACACAACCATGGAATCGAATCAAAGATTTCTTCTATTAATTCAATCTTTGTACATGGGTGTTCTCCACAAGTTCTCTGCTCTGCTCTTGTTGCTCCTGTTTCTCAATATGTTACAATGTACAAAGGAGGGTGTCTATATTCCGTTTCCCTCTTGAACTCTAAAACTGTCTAATCTAGACTTAAAAATCTATCTACATGCATTAACTAAAGTAAATGCCTCCTATCTACTTCAGAAAAGAGCGTAAGGCTCGAGGTCTGATATAATAAGATAGGCGCTCCTTCATAAATGTTTCATCGAAGGATATGGTGCTTCATCTTTAATGCAAATTCACAAAGTTATCAAGCTTTTATGCCATGTGTTTAAAAACACATGTGTTGGCTCCACGCTTGCTTTGAAAGTTGCGATGCTCCTGCATCATACTCCTCGGCTTGAAAACTTTCATGGGCTCCTATACGGTCTGTCCATGCTTCTGTATCACTGCTTCTGTCTCCCAGCTGGCATCCTCCACTGGGTGATTCTTCCATTTCACCAGGTACTCAAAATATTGCTTCCGCCTGGTCTTCTTTCCCACTCGCTTGTCCAGTATGCACTCCATCTGTGGCTTTTTTGCAACTAGTAATTGTTTCTGCCACTGGACCACTGGTTCCTCAGTTCCAGCCTCTGCTTCTCCAGCCCTGTATTGGTATAAATATGAAACATTAAAAATTGGAGATATCCCGATGCCATCCAACAACTCAATCTCGTAAGCATTTTCTCCAAATTTCCTCAGGACTCTGCATGGCCCGATTTTCTTCATTTTGAGATTATGATATGTTCCCTTTGGGAACCTGTCCTTCCTCAAGTGTACCAGAAAAATATCACCAACTTCAAACTAAAGTTGTCTCCGATGTTGATCTTCTCTGCGCTTGTACTCCTGATTTGTGTCTTGCAATCACTGCTTCACCTTGCTGTGAAGTTCTCTCATTGCCTCAACGAACTCTTCAGCACTAGCACTGCTAGTTGCAGCCTTTTCTGAATCCTTGAGTTCAGAAACTCCCCTTGGTTGTGTCCCATACAAAATATGGAATGGACTTTTTCCTGTACTCTGATTCACCAAATCGTTGTACGCGAACTCTGCCTGTGATAAGATCTGGTCCCAACTGCTGTGGTGCTCTGTCACCAAGCTTCTCAATAGATCCCCCAAACTTCTGTTGACCACCTCGGTCTGTCCTTCTTTCTGCAGATGGTAAGCTAAACTAAATGCCAAGTTAGTTCCTATCTTCTTCCATAAAATCCTCCATAAATGACCTATGAATTTGGTATCCCTGTCTGAGACTATGCTTCTCGGCAATCCATGTAGTTGCACAATCTCTTTGAAAAAAAAGTTCGCAATGTGGGTCGCATCGCTGGTCTTCTGACACAGAATAAATGTGCCATCTTCGAAAATCTTTCCACCACCACAAATATGGAATCAACCCCTCTCTGCATCCTTGACAAACCCAATACAAAATCCATGCTTATTTCCTCCCATGGCCTCTCGGGTATGGGCAATGGCTGATAGAAACCTGCATTCTGCTTCTAGCCCTTCGAGTGTTGACAAATTCGGCACCTGTCAACAAACCTCTTGACATCTGCTCACATGCCTGGCCAAAAATACGATTCGCTCAGCTTCGCGAATGTTTTGTCATGACCAAAGTGACCTGCTAATCCACCACTATGCTTTTCCTTCACCAAATTCTCCCTCATGGAGCAAATTGGAATACATAGCTGGTTGCCTCTGAACAACAATCCATCCTGAATCATGTAATCTATCCAGGGACTCCGATCTCTAAGAACTGGATTCTCGGTTGCTTCATACGCTTCTCCAAAGTCTGCATCTCCGGCATACATGTCCTTCAGATTATCAAAACCCAACGTCTTGACTTTGAACTCCTGCAACAACAAACATTTCCTGCTCAAAGCATCAGCCACTTTGTTAGCAGTCCCTGAAATGTGTTTTATCACAAATGTGAAATTTTGCATGTACTCTACCCATTTTGCATGCTTCTGGTTCAACTTATCTTGTTGACTCACAAACTGCAATGCATGATTATCATTGTACAATACAAATTCCTTGGGTATCAAGTAATGCCTCCACTTCTTTAGTGCTTGTATGATGGCATAAAACTCTTTATCATATGTGGAGTATTTCATCTTTGCTTCATCCAACTTTTCGCTGAAATATGCAACTCACCTGTCATCTTGACTCAAGACCCCTCCTACATCATATCCGCTTGCATCACATTTCACCTGAAATGTCTTCTAAAAATCAGGCAACACTAGAATTGGTTTCTCTGTGATATTTCGCTTCAACAGATTGAAGCTTCTTTCAGCCTCTGTTGTCCAATGAAAAGTCTTATGCCGCTTCTTCACTGTGTCCATCATCGCGGCACTAATTCCACTGAAATTCCTAATGAATTTCCTGTAGAAACTAGCCAATCCGTGGAAACTCCTCACCTCAAAAACATTTCTCGGTGATGGCCAATTCTTAATCACTTCCACCTTACTCGGATCCATCTTCAACTCATTCGCTGAGGTTACAAAACCCAAATAAATGAGTTATGTCTGCATAAAGGAACACTTCTTCATATTTATCAACAGCTTCTCCTGCTGCAGTCTTCTCATCACAATGGCCAAATGCTTCAAATGTTCAGCCTTTGTCTTACTGTAGATTAGTATGTCGTCTAGATATACGACAACAAATTTCCCGATGAACTGTCGTAGGACTTCATTCATCAGCCTCATGAATGTACTCGGTGCGTTTGTCAAACCAAACGGCATGACCAACCATTCGTACAAACCTTCGTTTGTCTTGAATGTTGTCTTCCATTCATCACCTTCTCTCATGCGAATATGATGATATCCGCTCTTGAGATCAATCTTTGAAAAATAATTTACCCCACTTAGGCAATCCATCAGATCATCCATTCTCGGCAGTGGAAATCTGTACCTGATGGTAATTTTGTTGATCGCTTTGGAGTCTGTACACATTCTCCAGCCTCCATCCTTCTCCGGACTTAGTACTGTTGGAACCGCACATGGACTCAGGCTTTCTCTGACCAGTCCTTTGTCCAACAAATCCTTTACCTGCCTTTTGACCTCCTCATTTTCCTGCAGTGTCAATCTTTACGCGGATTTATTCGGAAAACTGGCTCTGGGTATGAGGTCTATGTGGTGACTCACACTCCTCATCGGTGGCAACGAACGAGGTAGTTCGTCCACGATGAGGTCATCGAACTCTCCCAATAGTTCCTAAATCTCATCTGGTAAGTCGTCCACTCTTGTGCTAGTCAGGACAATTCTCGGTTTCCTGACCACAAAGAATTGTGGATCTTTGTTCTTCTCCATCTCTGTGAGGAGTTCGTTCCCACTCATGAGAAGTATGGTGTTACTTACTTCCAGCTTCACCTCCTTATCCTTTATCGGAAGCAATCTGTGTGTTCTCCCATCCTTCTCCAAGGTATATGTGTTCATCCTCCTGTCATGAACCACATTTCGGTCATACTGCCATGGTCTCCCCAATAATACATGACAGACATCCATGGGACTGACATCACACAGGATTTTATCCTTATATTCACCCATTTTGAATTCAACTAAACATTGTTTAGTGACACTCACCTGATGTCCTTATTGCAGCCATGATACTTTGTATGGACTCGGGTGATCAGTCGTCTCTAGCTCCAGTTTTTCCACCATCTCGGTCAAAATGAGATTATCGATGCTTCCGTTGTCCACTATGACCTTTCATTTCCATCCCTTGGTTTTGCACGTTGTTCTGAATAGTCTGGTCTTCTGAGTTGTGTCCTCCACCTCCTTCTCGGGTGTTTAAAGAACTTTGTGTACCATCAGTGACTTTCCACTTCTGGTGTATTCATCCTCAACATCATGCCTCTACGCCTTAGCGCTGTGAGCTTCTCCTATGGCTTGCTTTTTCTCTAGACACTCAAATGATTTGTGCCCATTCTTTCCACATGAAAAACATGTGATCACTCCTCCTCTTCCCCTACCTTGACCTCTAGTACGAGGAAGAGTGTTTTCATCAACATAATCTCCCCGCTGATCATTGTGTTATCTTCTTTGTTTGACCTGTGGATGTCCTCGCTGTGAAGTTCCATCTCTTTCAATCCTACCCTCAGGTTTCTTCCATTCCTCATTGGGCTTTTGATATTTCTCTTGGGAAACTGCCTTGCCTCTGGGATGACTTCTGCCTCGCCCTCGCTGACCTTGCTTACGGCTCAACTTCTCCTCGACTTTCAGAGCCATTAGGTAAGAATCCTCAACTGTTCTGATGGTAACCATGCTTAACTCATCTTGAATGTCTCATCCTGAATGTCGTACCTTAAACCATTCAGGTATCTCACCACCTTCTCATCATCGCTCTCCCGATGACCTGCTCTGATGTTGAGCCTGTAGAATTCTTCGATGTATTCCTTCACCGTCATCAACTTCTGTCTTAGGTTCTGCATTCGCCTGAACAGTGTGATCTAGTAATCTCTGGGGATGAATTTCGCTTTCCTCTTCGCGATCATCCTGTCCCAGCTCTTGATTTTTTGTTTTCCTTTGGAACACCTATCCACCTGTAGCTCTTCCCACCATAATGCTTCATGTCCCTTCAATTTGGTAACAGCATGCCTGACCTTCTTATCCTCTTTGATATCCTCATAATCAAAGTAGGTGTCAAAAGCTCGGATGCAATCCATCAAATCTTCTGCATCCAGGCTTCCTTCATAAGCTGGAATATCCATTTTGGTCTTCCCACCCATCCTGGCGATGGCTTTGATCAATTGAGCGATTGATGCGTCTTCTGCTGTGACCTATTCTTCATGTCCAGTTTCATCTTCAACTTCAAAATCACTAAGATCCCCAGCACCAACTCCGCGTCTTTGTGCCGTCTCCATCTCTTGGAGTCTTGCTCGGAGATCTCTCATCTGGCGCTCCATTTCTGGATTTCCTGCTGGCCTACCTCTTCTTCACACCTCCCTGTCTTCGGGATCTGGTGACTATCTCTCTTTTCTGGGCGGCATGGTGTAATCCTCTTCTCTGCTACAGAAAGAAAAGATATACCTGCTCTGATACCACTCTTGGTAGCAAGCATACTTTTTGGAGCACGATCGCTTCACCAGGACCTTCTTTCTCTCAGCCCAAAGAGTTCTAAGACTCTGCTATTTCCTCTTCTGGAAATCTGCAACCCACGGTTCTCTAACCTCACGATCCTTCCCTCTCACTCCGGAGGATCGGGACTTCACTACTCACGAGTTTGACCGCTCTAATTTTACCTCCTCAGATCCCCGAGACCCGAGATGTGTCGGTCAACGCTGACCTTCTCCCGCTTGTTGAAACTTTGACCTTTATTGCAGCTTCGCTACTCACAACAATGAACTCTCGAAGTATCGACCTCTGATGTACGAGGTGCCGAGATGCCGAAATCACAATCTCGCTTCCTCGCGTCTTGCCTCTTGAGCATTCAAATTAATCACGTCTCGACTACCGAGACCCGAGTTGCCAATACTCAGAGTATCGCTTCTCCGCAACCCTCGCTGCTCGTGCTGCCTATTTCTCACCCTTCAACTCCCGAGACCCGATGTCCTGAGATAACCTGCCACGTCAACTGACTATGACCTACACTATGGGAAAAATTGTCGGGACTTCGCTTCTTGCAATCTCGCGATTTCCTTTACACAATTTAGGAGTCTTACCTCACGAACTCCCGAAACGTATGATCCACGAGTTGAGACACACTCCTTGTGATCCCTATTGACACTACTGCTCTTCCAAACTTCAAACTTTCTTCTTCCTGCACTGTAGACTTCACATCCACCTTCCTCTCGCTGCACCCTCAAACAAGAAGTGTCTCTCCATGAGACGGTTTGCCAACCTGCGATCCTTCTTCTCGATCTATACGTGCAACTTCTCCTTGATGTCTTTGACAACTTTGGAGGCCTATCTCTCCTGAGCTTTCCCAATTTCAACCCTTTAGGGGAAACTCTTGCATGGACTCCTTGCGACAAGTCTTCAATCACTCTAAGTGACGAAGTCTTTGATCCTGCGCACTCCTGTAGTAGAATCTCTTCAGTCCCTTTTCTCATAATCGCAACCCTGAGACTTCGTTCAGCCTGTACACACCTTGCACAGCTCCGGTGCCAACTCTGCACTTCTGGGAACTTATAAACCAAAAGTTTCCTCTACTTGAATCCTGCAGTCACGCACTCCTTGCGGACAATTCAACTTAGAGAAACAATTGAAATTCATTCACTCGATCTCTCAGACTTCAGTTTCGAAACATGAAATCACATACACAACATATAGAAGCAAATTTATGACAGAAACGAAACATTCATGAGCATAATATCAACAATAAACAGAGACGAACACAACCATGGAATCGAATCAAAGCTTTCTTCTATTAATTCAATCTCTGTACATGGGTGTTCTCCACAAGTTCTCTGCTCTGCTCTTCTTGCTCCTATTTCTCAATATGTTACAATGTACAAAGGAGGGTGTCTATATTCCGTTTCCCTCTCGAACTATAAAACTGTCTAATCTAGACTTAAAAATCTATCTACCTTCATTAACTAAAGTAAATACCTCCTATCTACTTCAGACAAGAGCGTAAGGCTCGAGGTCTGATATAATACAATAGGCGCTCCTTCATAAATGTTTCATCGAAGGATATGGCGCTTCATCTTTAATACAAATTCACAAAGTTATCAAGCTTGTATGCCATGTGTTTAAAAACACATGCACTGGCTCCATGCTTGCTTTGAGAGTTGCGATGCTCCTGCATCACATTGTAGTCTAGAAGAATGTTCATTGATAATCCCTGTGAGTAAGCCCACATCATGAAGAAGCCCTCATAGGGAGTGGACCATGGATAATTGAGCAAGGATCATAGGTGGAAGTGCCAAAATACCACCAAACAAAGCCATTACCTGGAGTTCTCTAGAGCAATGTTCCCAAGGGTTGTTAACTTCATAAATGAAAATGCTAAAACTATCTACACAAGAAGGAAGGTGACCTAGAAAATTTTGCAAAGTAGTTAACCTCTCATCAATAAATGTGTCAAATGTACCAAAAGGAAGGGAGAAATTCAATACTCAAGTGATCCATCATAAATGGAATCTAATTAGATGCTAAAAATTGCCAAGGAGACTGGGGCATTATATCCAATGAACCAACAAACTATCTCAAAACCCTATGCCACCTTCAAGGAAGTATCTCAACAAGCATTGCATATACAAGCTCCAAAATAGTGTACCCTAAGGAAGTGTTCCCTAGGGAGAGGATGCACCTCCTCATGCAGATCAACAACTCACCATAAAACATATATCAAGGACTAATCCCATTAACCCTAGGAAATCAAGGAAATGTAGTTAATAATTAAAACACCACCTCATGGAGCAATTATTAACACTTAAAACTTAAGGATACCCTAAACTGATGAGTTCCCACTCCATATAAATGAACCAACGGTAAAAAAAAAAAAAGAATGTCATGCTAATTAAAAACCCTCAAGAAAATTCCAAAGTAAGAAATGACAATGCCAACACCCTAATCCCAAGGAATCATCTCGCCAAACACTTATTACCATGTTGATCTATCAACAAACATATGAAACCATTAAGAGAGAACCAATGTATGAGCCATGAAAACTCATAAAATAATGGAGAAATGAATCTCCTCCAAACGAGAGTACACAATCAATCAAGTCTTGATGCAACAAATAAAAAATCAATTTTAAGTGATTTTATTATTTATTACTTGGAGAGTAAATCATTTCGAAAAAGAGTACTGAAAAAAATAAATTCAGATAAAATTTGGATAAATTACATTAAAGTAATTTGAATGTATAAGAACTGACTTTTGATGCAATGGGGATTTTTTAGGGTGATTAATGGTTAAGAACATGTGTTTCCTCTTAAGAGGTTACAAGTTCAAATCCAGAGGGGGGTAGGGTATGTATACCTCCGTAGACTTTACGAGTCAAATTGCTAGGCAGAGGAGGGTCCCTTGTCCCACAAACAAGGGGGTCTCATACACCAATTTGGTGTGGCTTAGTCCTCACTTTAAAAATAGATTATTATTATTATTATTAATTTCAACAATAAAAAATATCAATTTGACCAAAAATAATACATGGTTTAGACTTCTTTTTTTTAATGTGTTGAATCTATTTTTACATTAAAAATAACAATTCCATAACAAGCTTAGATTCATATTAAACCCGAATTTATCAAGTATATATAGGGATCATATTTCTTAAAGTGTATTTTATTACTATTATTATTTTATTTCATTATTTTATTATTATTTTTTTTTTAATAAAGTAGACTTTATTTATTATTTCATTTTATTTTTCATTATATTATTATTGTTGTTGTTTTCACAGTTGCACGGGAACCGCTCCCTGTTTTGGGAACTTGGGAGTTTTTTGGGAGCTTCAACATCAAGAAAATGAGAGCTTGAGAACTAGTTTCCTAAATAGAAAGCTTTAATTTAACATTATGTTAAATTAAAATATAAATATTTTAATTCTATTATTACAAATACATAATTTATTACAAATATTTTCTTTATATTTATTTAAAATACCACTATAAAGCAAAGACTAAACTGCACTAAATATTATTAAAGTAAAATTTTTTAATACTACTCACTTTATAGATGTAGATATAAGAAAAATTTAATGCATGTGTGTTTAGCCCAAACTAAACATGAAAGTAGAATAAATCAATACCCTACCCACAACAAGCTTTTGCTAGAGTTTGTTGTTGCTATCAACAAACCATATCATTGAGTTTTATTGTATTTCCATAGTATATGAGTAGCAGTATTTATCTTTTTCTAATCACAACAAGAATAATGCTTCAAATTTACAAAAAAGTTTGAAATTTATATATGTAAAGTTGGATTTTAAAAGATGTTAAAACTTTATATATGTATTTTCAATTTTGTTTCTCATTTTCTAATCAAATCTTTATGGATGTTAAACTTGCAATATTTTGTTAAATATTTCATATAATTATTAATACAAATTAAATTTGTAATTTCGATATTGTAGTTATCGCTGGTTACATGGTTGTCCTAGATTAGGGTTGTCTTCTATTGACCTTCCATTTTATCCTTATCTCCATACATTGTAATCTAAAATATTTTTTATATTTTTTAATATATATTATTGCCGCTCCCCGAATTTGGGGGAAACTTCTACACTCGTATCGAGGTTCCCACATTCCCGAAGCATTTTTAAATTAATTAAAAGGGTCACACCAACTCTTCATTAAGATGCATCACAATAATATTTTTTAAAAGGGTCACACCAACTCTTTATATTTTTTTAATATTACATTAACTTGTTCAAAAAAAATTTATGTGATAAACTAAATCTCCCAGTTTGACTCTGGGAAACAAAATCCCACATAAAGCTTCAAAATCTTATCTATAAATTAAACTTAGGTGCATCATCTCAAACATTCTATTTCTCTGCAAGTTCCATAAACAAGTGAGACATGATGCTCAGCCAAGGATGATTTGCCATCATAATGTGACCTTGCAACCCATTGAATGCCCGTTGCGACTCATTTTTTTTGCGCGCAAATCATCTTGGCACAACATCATCCTGTGCTTCTCATGCCAAGGCATACACGGATTCATTGTGGATTCGATATTAGCAAGGGGGCAGCAACCAAAGAAAGATTGACATTGCTCTAAACAGTAACAAGCCATATCTCATCTTTAAACAGGCGAAAGATGCAACGAAGGCCTGACTCATTACATACCCTACAGAGCTATAGGTAAGAGGCTATTTCTTTGCATCATAGCTAATGATGAGTTTGATGGTCTAGATTTGTTACTAACTTGGTTTATTTCATGTGAGTAGATGAACAAGTGGTAAATAATATATTTGATTCATTGTGGATTCGGTATTAGGATCAACATTGTTCTGAGCAGTAACATGTGTTGGGCCTTACTTTAAACAGGCGAAAGATGCAATGAAGCCCTAGTTCATTACATATTTCACATCCATAAAGAATAATAGGTGTAGAAAGAGTCTCAAAGAGGTGTTTCTTCTTATCCCGACTCCAAATTTCAACTGATTTACAATTCTTTTCAAGCCCATAATAAGCTTTCCATCCCCCAATAAAACTTTTATCAATGCTATAATTCCAATTAAGCTTGTGGTGAATATCAGTTCCAAGATATTTGTATGAATTCACTTCCTCCAAGTTGTGGTTGTCATATACAAAGGTATCATAAGGGATCTTATTGGATTTAATAATCATGACCTTAGTCTTATCAGTATTAACAGTCATACCCATATTGGAGAAAAAATCCTTGAGGATTCTTATTTGGTTTTCAAGATCATGCATCCTCCTTGCCATAAGAATGACTTCATAAGCATAAAGAAGAAGATTGATGACTATACCAGTGAGTGTAGGGCCGACACAACCTACCTTTTCCAAACATTCTTCTAATTTATCAATGTATATGCCAAAAAGGGTAGGGGACAAGGCACAACCTTGTTTGACTCTGATATTGCAGTTAATCTCTTTTGACCATCCCTCAGTGTTTTTAAGATTGGAAATAACATTCTCATACATCCTTATTGTAGCATCCCTCAATTCGAGAGGCACTTTTATCTCTTCTGACCTATTCCAAAGGTTTTTCCTAGGAACCATGTCAAAAGATTTCCTAAAGTTGAAAAAACAACAAAAAAGATTGGCTTTATTATTCCAGAACTCCTCTGCAATGACCCTAAAGGTAACAAGATGGTCCACAGTTGAATGATATCTCATAAACTTGGCCTGGCCTTTAGCTCTTTTACTGTGACTTTCTAGCCAAATGCTAATATTATTTTCCAAAATGATTCTATAAAGCTTGGATAAAATCGGGTTAATCATAATGGTCCTATAATTAAAGGGAATGTTTTTATCCCCATTTTTAAAAATAGGAACAATGACGCTTTGAGTCTAGGATTTAAGGGAAGCCCTGCTTGACTGCTAAATTGAAGAGCTTGTGTATGTGAGGGATAAGGATTGGCCCTCCGATTTTAAAAATTTCAGCTTGGTAGCCTTCAATGTCCTTAGTTTTCCCGTTTGCTAGCCACTTAACCCCAAACTCTATGTCATCTAAAGAAAAAACTTCTTCCTTTGTAGGGACAATAGGAATGGTGTCCATGGCATTAGGGAACTCTTAAAGAATTTTAAGGTAGGAATTCCAATCCGTTAAGGGAATCCTATTATTTTCTTTAGTATTGCGTTTTAGAATTTGGCTCCAGAACTTCTTAGTATCCAACTTGTATAGTTGTGAAAGTTGCTCTTGC
>ML776987.1:427875-444223 GCA_009831015.1 Picea engelmannii
GGGATAGCAGGTTACTGGCAGCTTAGTTGGTTATGTTTTCTTGCATAGTTTTTAGTATGGCTATGAGCCTTCTAGTTTACAGTTTAATTAGCAAACTTATGATATCTAGATGTCTATGCAACCCTGCGCGTCCTGGTTTCCTCTGGGCAGGACGTGGCAAGAAAAAACCTGGCTATTTTGAGAACAGGATGACATTTGGCAGGGGATGCCCAGTGGTCCCGGTTTCCTATGTAGGCGGGACAACTGGCATCCCCAGAAGCTTCTCCATTTTGTACATTTTTGCTACAGTAATATAACAGGTCCTGCCTTTTTTATTTACAAAAAAAAAACAGAATATGACAGGAGAATGAACACAGGACTGGATTACCGTAATTACAAATTACGAACATTAAGAAAAGACCAAAGAATTGATTGCAGGTGTCATATTGTTAAGCGTTTCAATTTGGCGAGGTTTGGATGTGACGCTGCATGGCCGATGTGCTCATGTTGATGCCGCGTTTGGCTTGGCGTTTCAGATTTCAATCGGGCACTAATGGTTTCAGTTACATAGACACATTTAAATTACTTAGTTTCTTGTTTGGCTTGGCGTTTCAGATTTCACTCACGCACTAGTGGTTTCGGTTATACCCGCACGCTAACATAGACGCATTTAAATTACTTAGTTTCTTCTTTGTATTAGCATATCTAACCTTCTTTGTATTAGCATATGGAACCTGGGTATCTGCCTTATGGTTGCATATCTTCTCGAATTTTGAGGTGCACATATACATATATTAACATTCTCACCTGACGAGCTTCACAGTCTGAGAGTGGATATCAAAGCCAGAATATCCAGCACCCATATTATCTCGGGCTTTCGATGGGTTCTTGATAATTTTCATATTGAATGCGTCCAATACATCGTTCGTTTGCATTCAACACATCGTTCGTTTTCTTCAATTGCAAGCTTTACCCAATGCCACGCACAAAGACTTCCATGGATTGTCGAACCCCAATCTATCTTTTCAAAGTTAATCTCAAAGTTTAACGCCCCAACATTTCAATAATAAACAAAGATTTAGACATGATGAACTATGCAAGCTTCGAGTGCTTCCAGGATGGATCAACAAAGTTGTCCTGGAGACTATCAGAGTGTTCGAGGGATACGATGGGAGGAAACTGTAGAGGCGGGCTTTTTAGGAATTGGGCAGGGGTTCTAGGTATGATGAGATTTATGATGATATTTATTCAGGTATGATTACGCCTATTCACAATGAGCACAATTAATCAGCTTTTAATCTAAAATTCTAATCTAATGGTTAACAATTGAAGATGCTGGCATATTCTTAGTCGTCGTCCCAAATCAATGAATGTGATTTACTCTTCATAACTTCCTTGTATTTCTAAACGCATCCGTTACCCTGTTTACTTTTTAACATTTACCTAATCATATTAAGAAATTTCTATAGCACTATATGATTGCCATGTTTAATAGTTAGTTTATTAATAAATAGCGGCTGTGCTAGTTTAATACTTAGTTGATTTTTATATATCTTTTGTTTTTATGGTTGGTAGTATCTATCTCCCACTTTATTTTGACCATCATCAATGTATCTAAATTTATATTTTGATTAAGGTAATAAGATTTCTAATGTTATACAGTTCAAAATTTGGACTCAGTTAACAAGATTTTTAATGTTATACAGTCCAAAATTTGGACTCGGTTAACAAGATTTTTAATGTTACATGTTTTGAAAATAATATAAATTTTAATATCATTATAGAGATGAGTTTTTACAATTTTTTATAACATATAAACTTAAATGATAATCAAAAGGTGTATAGTTATTTTCAAACTACATAACTTTATTCAGAAATTTAAACTATATAAAGTGAACAGATTTGACATGAATGACTCCTCCTTTTATTGTTATAGCCTATCGGTGTTCATCAACCACAAAACATTTGTGGTTGTGCTAGTTATAATTATTGAGACTCAAAGCTTACATCTTATTTTTTTTTAATCAGATCACTTTTTAAAACATACAGGTAACCTAAGAAGAGGGTGCCTTAGCAACTGTGAAGATAATTACCGAGATTAAAAAAATAACAAATACCTGAAGCCTTTTTAATAAGGTAAAAGACTGCGTTCTAGCCATCCTTTCCATCATGTGTAAATCCTTCAACAGTTTGTGATGTCATGTAATTGTTTGAATGATACTGTTGAGAAATAGTAACATTACTCACCAGTATACAAGCTTGAGAACTTCACCCATGAACATCCCTTGCTGTAATTGCTTACCCTGCATTTTCAAGCTCGTGCTTGACTGGTAGACCAGTGACTGTGTCCGTCGAATCCACCATAACATACACCCAATTAAAAATGAAACGAAACATGGTAACAAATAACAACGTAAATCCACTCAGATTCCAAGAAACAAGGAGGGAAGTTTGTAACCTAGAGAAAATTAACCTGGATCCTCCATTAAACTATTAGGCCTTGCAAAGCTAAGGAAGAAAATATAAAACATCGTATAGAAGTTGAGGCCACCGTTCTCCAATTAGGCTCTAAAATGAAGAGAATGCTCGGAATGCAATAAGAAGAAATTGAGGTGTGTGCAAGTCGTTCACCAAGACGCTAAATCTGGCATGGTTGGAAGCAAATGTATAATGCCGTTGCCATGTATTGTTATACCCCATTGTGACTGGCTGATTAGAGATCAAATATGTTATTTACAACCTGTTCGTCTTCTCACATTGAAAGAAAGAAAGTTAGTAGCAAATCTAACCCATTAAACGCAGCGTTATAGCTATGATGTGAAGAAATAGCGTCTTACCTATTGCTCTGTAGGGTATGTAATGACCTGGGGCTTCATTGCATCTTTCGCCTGTTTAACGTAAGGCCCAACACATATTACTGCTCAGAACAATGTTGATCCTAATACCGAATCCACAATGAATCAAATATATTATTTACCACCTGTTCATCTACTCACATGAAATAAAGCAAGTTAGTAACAAATCTAGTCCATCAAACGCGGCGTTAGCTATGATGCGAAGAAATAGCCTCTTACCTATAGCTCTGTAGGGTATGTAATGAGTCGGGCCTTCGTTGCGTCTTTCGCTTGTTTAAAGAGCAATGTCAATCTTTCTTTGGTTGCTGCCCCCATTGCTAATACCGAATCCACAATGAATCCGTGTATGCTTCAGCATGAGAAGCACAGGAGGATGCTGTGCCAAGATGATTTGCCCGCAAAACAAATGAGTCACAACGGGCATTCAACGTGTTGCAAGGTCACGTTATGATGGCAAATCATCCTTGGCTGAGCATCATGTCTCACTTGTTTATGGAACTTGCAGAGAAATAGAATGTTTGAGATGATGCACCTAAGTTTAATTTATAGGTAAGATTTTGAAGCTTTAGGTGGGATTTTGTTTCCCAGAGGGGAGATTTAGTTTATCACGTAATTTTTTTTGAACGAGTTAATGTAATATTAAAAAAATATAAATATATTATTTTATTTAAAGAAGTTGGTTTTTTTTTTTATTATTGTATTTTTTAAAAGTGTTATTGTATTGAGAGTAGTGAGGTTCTTTACAATTCAGTAACTAGAAGATTTTGGTTATTGTGATGCATCTTAATGAAGAGTTGGTGTGACCCTTTTGATTAATTTAGAAAGGCTTCGGGAATGTTGGAACCTGGAACCTGGATACTAGTGTAGAAGTTTCTTCCAAATTCGGGGAGCGGCAATAATCCCCAAATTCGGGGAGGGCAATAATATATATTAAAAAATATAAAAAATATTTTAGATTACAATGTATCGAGATAAGAATAAAATTGAAGGTCAATAGAAGACAACCCTAATCTAGGACAACCATGTAACCAGCAATAACTACAATACCGAAATTACAAATTTAATTTGTATTAATAATTATATGAAATATTTAACAAAATATTGCAAGTTTAACATCCATAAAGATTTGATTAGAAAATGAGAAACAAAATTGAAAATACATATATAAAGTTTTAACATCTTTTAAAATCCAAATTTACATATATAAATTTCAAAATTTTTTGTAAATTTGAAGCATTATTCTTGTTGTGATTAGAAAAAGATAAATACTGCTACTCTTATAATATGGAAATACAATAAAACTCAATAATATGGTTTGTTGATAGCAACAACAAACTCTTCTCATGGGTAGGGTATTGATTTATTCTACTTTCATGTCTAGTCTAGGCTAAACACACATGCATTATTTTTTTTTATATCCACATCAATAAAGTGAGTAGTATTAAAACTTTTTACTTTAATAATATTTAGTATTTTAGTCTTTGCTCTATAGTGGCATTTTAAATAAATATAAAGAAAATATTTGTAATAAATTATGTATTTGTAATAATGCAATTAAAATATTTATATTTTAATTTAACATAATGTTAAATTAAAGTTCTCTATTTAGGAAACTAGTTCTCAAGCTCTCATTTTCTTGATGTTGAAGCTCCCAAAAAACTTTCTCTTTCCCTACTAGTTCCGAAGCTCTGTTGAAAGTGTCTCTAGCTGTTCCGTGCAACTATGAAAAGAACAACAATAATAATATAATAAAAAATAAAATGAAATAATAAATAAAGACTCATTAATTAAGAAAAAAAAAAAAAAAATGAAATAAAATAATAATAATAATAAAATACATTTTAAGAAATATGATCCCTATATATACTTGATGGAATTTTTATTTTTAATGTAAGCATAGATTCAATACATTGAAATAAAGAAGTCTAAACCATGTTTTATTTTTGGTCAAATTGATATTTTTTATCGTTCAAATTAATAATAATAATAATAATCTATTTTTTAAGTCAGGGCTAAGCCACACCAAATTGGTGTATGAGACCCCCTTGTTTGTGGGACAAGGGACCCTCCTCTACCTAGCGATTTGACTGGTAAAGTCTACGGAGGTATACATACCCTACCCCCCTTTGGATTTGAACTTGTAACCTCTTAAGAGGAAACACGTGTTCTTAACGATTAATCACCCTCAAAAATCTTCATTGCATCAAAAGTTACTTCTTATACATTCAAATTACTTTAATGTAATTTATCCAAATTTTTTCCAAATTTTTTCCAAATTTTATACAAATATACACAAATTTTATCCGAATTTATTTTTTTCAGTACTCTTTTTCAAAATGATTTACTCTCCAAGTAATAAATAATAAAATCACTTAAAATTGATTTTTTATTTGTTGCATCAAGACTTGATTGATTGTGTACTCCGGTTTGGAGGAGATTCATTTCTCCATTATTTTATGAGTTTTCATGGCTCATACATTGGTTCTCTTTTAATGGTTTCATATGTTTATTGATAGATCAACATGCTAATAAGTGTTTGGCGAGATGATTCCTTGGGATTAGGGTGTTGGCATTGTCATTTCTTACTTTGGAGTTTTCTCGAGGGGTTTTAATTAGCATGACATTCTTTTTTTTTTTTACTCTTGGTTCATTTATATGGAGTGGGAACTCATCAACTTAGTGTATCCTTATGTTTTAAGTGTTAATAATTGCTCCATGAGGTGGTGTTTTAATTATTAACTACATTTCCTTGATTTCCTAGGGTTAATGGGATTAGTCCTTGATATATGTTTGATGGTGAGTTGTTGATCTCCATGAGGAGGTGCACCCTCTCCCTAGGGAACACTTCCTTAGGGTACACTATTTTGGAGCTTGTGCATGCAATGCTTGTTGAGATACTTCGTTGAAGGTGGCATAGGGTTTTGAGATAGTTTGTTGGTTCATTGGACAGGATGCCCCAGTCTCCTTGGAAATTTTTAGCATCTAATTAGCTTGCATTTATGATGGATCACTTGAGTATTGAATTTCTCCCTTCCTCTTGGCCGAATTTTCTAGGTCACCTTCCTTCTTGTGTAGATAGTTTTAGCATTTTCATTTATGAAGTTAACCACCCTTGGGAACATTTCTCTAGAGAACTCCAGGTAATGTCTTTATTTGGTGGTATTTTGGCACTTCCACCCATGCTCCTTGCACAATTATCCATGGTCCACTCCTTGTGAGGGATTCTTCATGATGTGGGCTTACTCAAAGGGATTATCAATGCACATTCTTCTAGATTGCAATGGCCACTTTATTCAAGAGCACATTCATTACATGGAATATTTAATATGTAATGATGGTTTCAATGCGGTCCCAAGGAACTCTCTAGGATACACTTGATGGAGTAATTTTATTGTTTAATATATTGCAAAAGTGGTTAATGAAGCATATATCAAAGGTCCCACCTCTTATAGAAGATATTTGTTATTTATTCTTGGGTAAAGGGATTCTTGAAGAGTGTCCTCATCATGAAACTTGTATTTATGGCGATAAACTTATGGGAGCATGAGAAATATAAGGTCACTAACATGGAAGGATTTGTCATGTGGTCATCATGGAACAAAAAATCCCATCGTAGAGGGATAGGAGGCATAGCTTGTTATATTAGAAAAAGAATTTCTCCTCGCATTCAACTTCATAAGATTGACCCTCTTAATCAATACATTTGGATAGAAATTTCAAACACCAATGCTAAGAAGATGTATTTAGCAATTTGTTATTTGGCACCAATTAATTCTACTTTTTATAAGAAAAATAATCTAGATAATAATTGTCCCTATAATAATTTAGAACAAGATATTTATAATTTGAAAAATGAAGGTAATATTTTCCTGCTAGGAGACTTTAATGCTAGGACTGCAACTAAACAAGCTGCTCTTTTAAGTGATGACTCCAACCATAACCCTTTATGTCTAGATGAGGACATTATTTTATCTAATAGCTACAAAAGAAGCTCTCAAGACCTAATTGAGAATTTGTTTGGTACTGAGTTGGTCAAGCTTTGCAGCTCTCAAGACCTAATAATTTGCAATGGAGTAATAAAGTGGGTAAACACCAACCAAATGACCTATATTCATGGGCTAGGTAGTAGTGTTGTAGATTATGTGATATCTGATATCCCTATTTCTAACAAAATAACAACTTTTGACCTTTGTAATGACCATGAGCCTCACTCTGATCATAAGCCTTTAACCCTAACTCTAAAATTTTCCATCCATAGGAGTACCATTGAAGAGAATTATGATAATCAAAGGAATTTGCGCTTTGAAAAAAGTAAAGTTGACATTTTCTTAAAGGATTTAAATAGTAAATTAAAACTCCTAACTTATAAGGACAACATTGAAGAACTCTATCATAATTTTACAACTACCCTTTCCACTTCCATTAACAAGTTCTCTTTCGAGGTGTCCCATAAAAAGAATAACAGAACAACCAACCCTTGGTATCATAAAGAATGTAAAATTGTTGGGAAATCCATTAGGGATGCTTCTAATGAGCCCTTAAAACTTGATAAGGTCAATACATACAAATACCTAATTAAAAGAAAAAAAAGATACTATATCAATAAAAGGCAAGAGCAACTTTCACAACTATACAAGTTGGATCCTAAGAAGTTCTAGAGGCAAATTCTAAAAATCAATACTAAAGAAAATAATAGGATTCCCTTAACGGACTGGAATTGCTACCTTAAAACTCTTTACGAGTTCCCTAATTCCATGGACACCATTCCTATTGTCCCTACAAAGGAAGAAGTTTTTTCTTTAGATGACATAGAGTTTGGGGTTAAGTGGCTCGCAAATGGGAAAACTATGGACATTGAAGGCTACCAAGCTGAAATTTTTAAAATTGGAGGGCCAATCCTTATCCCTCACATACACAAGCTCTTCAATTTAGCAGTCAAGCAAGGCTTCCCTAAACCCTAGACTCAAAGCCTCATTGTTCCTATTTTTAAAAATGGGGATAAAAACATTCCCTCTAAATATAGGACCATTATGATTAGCTCGATTTTAGCCAAGCTTTATGGAATCATTATGGAAAAGAAGATTAACATTTGGCTAGAAAGTCACAGTAAAAGAGCTAAAGGCCAGGCCGTGTTTAGGAGATATCATTCAACTGTGGACCATCTTGTTACCTTTAGGATCATTGTAGAGGAGTTCCGCAATACTAAAGCCAATCTTTTTTGTTGTTTTTTCTACTTTAGGAAATCTTTTGACATGGTTCCTAGGAAAAACCTTTGGAATAGGTTGGAAGAGACAAAAGTGCCTCTCGAATTGAGGGATGCTGCAATTAGGATGTATGAGAACATTATTGCCAAGTTTAAAAACACTGAGGGCTGGTCAAAAGAGAATAACTGCAATATCAGAGTCAAACAAGGTTGTCCCTTGTGCCCTACCCTTTTTGGCATATAAATTGATAAATTAGAAGACGGTTTGCAAAAAGTAGGTTGTGTCGGCCCTACACTCACTGGTATAGTCATCCATATTCTTCTTTATGCTGATGATATCATTCTTATGGCAAGGAGTACCCATGATCTTGAAAACCAACTTAGAATCCTCAAGGATTTTTGCTCCAATATGGGTATGACTGTTAATACTGATAAGCCTAAGGTCGTGATTATTATATCCAATAAGATCCCTTATGCTACCTTTGTATATGACAACGACAACTTGGAGGAAGTGAATTCATACAAATATCTTGTAATTTGTATTTACCAGAAGCTTAATTGAAATTATAGCATTGATAAAAGGATTATTGGGGGATGGAAAGCTTATTATGGGCTTGTAAACAATTGTAAATCAGTTGAACTTTGGAGTTGGGATAAGAAGAAACTCCTTTTTGAGACTCTGTTACACCTATTATTATTTATGGATGTGAAGTATGGGGCTATAGTATCTCTCGTGAATTGTAGCAACCAAATATTTCTAAACATCATTTACTTCCATAGGCAATTTACTTCACGAACTGAGATAATAACTTCATAACATAACAACAATATTTATAATAACAACTTCAGTAACTTAAATTTATCAATGAATAATGATTTCATGGCAGAATGAAATAAACACATAGTTTAACAAATTACCTGGTTCTGATGCTAATTTTTGTTGCCTTGCTGCCTTGTTGTTTACTTCTTGCTAGTTGATACACAGACCAACCCAGCCACAAACAAAGAATAACTGCCCAAACCTACTGTCCTCCCTACCAACTAGGAAAACTACCTAGCTCTAGGATATCTATGGATATTCTGGCCCTCGTGCCCAAAACCTCCAGCAACCCGGTGCCTCAACTGATCAAAAGTGCCACAGCCAAAACTCTACCGCTCCCTACAAATCTCACAGTCCTCCCTGAATCCATCCTCTGTCTCCTCTCGAATTCTCCTCACGTAAAACTTCCTTCCTCTCTTATCCCTCCTACACCGACTCCTGCCTTTACTCCCTTACCTGCCCTCGTCCTCATCCCTGATCCTTCCATTAATGTTTTATCTTCTCGGGACTAACAAGTTATCCCTTGTTGGGTACGTAGCCATTTATAACATATATTATTAATCTCTTAAATTCATTACTCATGTCATCAAAGGTAATCTGTAGTTAAATTATTAATTAATTAATCACAATTATCACCTTTAATTAATTAATAACTTACTTAATATCATTAGATCAAGCTCTATTTAATACCTTGTTAAGACAATTAATCCCCTAATTAATTTTGACTTTATAATTCTTAATCATTTATCCAACTAGGGTCATTACATACACCCACCCTTGAGGAAACTTCATCCCGAAGTTAAGGCATCTTATGGTACAAAGGAAAAGAGCATGGTTCACACATTCATAGCAAATAATTGACATTATCAGTAAGTAAGTCAAGAAATCTCATACATACTAGTGTATATGTACAAGAAATGCATGTGTAGCTAGTACATGCAAATCTCGTGCATGTACTAATAATCAAAACTATCATCCTTTAGTAATTTATGTATGCATTCAATCCAGTCAGCAAGACTAGTCTTTTATAAAAGACAACAATCAATCAATTGTGTGAGAAATCTTTTTTTTTTTTTTGAAGGGAAGGCATTAAATTCCACCACAAGACAGATCTCCATATTGTCTCAACTATTACTACTCATCCTTCCTCCCTAACCTACTTCCATCTCCATTCCTATCCTTCCTCTGCTAGACTATCTTGAAGCGTCAACTATATTGACCTAACTCCAAATAGAACCCGTAAGTGGAAGTGTCACTATCTTGACCAAGCTTCCCTAGCAGGCAACTGACAGTCATCATCACATGTCTTGGGGAGCGTGAACTAGCACCATTCTCCCATGAATTCACGTTTCGGAGGATACATGGTGGGAAATGCCTCCACCCCTCCTAATCATATCTAGGGTCCACGCCCTACAATGGAGGATACATGATGGGAAATGCCTCCACCCCTCCTAACAGAACTAGGGTCAACACCCTACAATGGAGGATACATGGTGGGAAATGCCTCCGCCCCTTCTAACAGAACTAGGGTCAACACCCTATAATGGAACATACAAGGGCACCGTGTTGCTAGAGGTTTTGTCATCGTTTATTCAGTTTTGGGCAGTGTTAGTACCAAAATCATGCACTAGTCCACATATCACAGAAATGCATCCAAATCCATATAAATTTCACATACATTATTCATACCATAATGTTTCTCGGTTAGTGGTCCTGATATCCACTTTCATCATCATTATCTCTTGGCTATTTCATAGCCCATAACCTGCAGATTAGTCTGTAACACAAACTCATACATTTCTATGCATTATCATCATGTAATTGCATACTATCATCATTTGAATTTGGTATCCCCGTACCGATACATTAACATCAAGTTTTTCCCATTAGAATTAGATTTCATAATATCCCATAATTCAAACTCGTCACCCATTCACAATATTACATTTACCCAAAATAGATTTCATCGTATCCAACATCATTCTAATAGTATTTAAACATTCAACAATTTCACTTTGTCACAATATGTCGCATCATATACATCATCATCAATAACATTTAAACATTCATAAAATTTACATTCACATAATAGATCGCATTACATGCATCATCATTGATAACACTTAAACATTCATCACAGTTCATAAGTTTAAAGCTCATGTGTATCACTTAATAGTTTCACTGTGATTAGGAAATAAAGTGTATAGGCCTGAGGTAATCTTGGTTGTCTAAGTAAAAAGGTGGTGTTACATACACCCCACCTTTGAGAAACATGTTCTCGACGTGGTCAAAATAGTGAGGGATAGTCTCGTTGTAGTGTCTTGGTGTCTTCCTAAGTAGCAGATCCTGGACTATACTTGTCCCACTGGACCTTAACTTGGTCTACCAGATGGTTCCTGAGTTGTGAGACTCTACGGTCCAATATGTGTAACGGTTCTACCGTGAGGGTTCCCACATCCGATACCTGCAATTCTTTCCAATTTACTTTATGTGATTCATCAACAACATAATGATGTAAAACAGATACATGAAATACATTATGAGTTTTATGCAAGTGGGGTGGTAGTATGAGACGATAGGCAACAGGTCCAATTTTCTCTTGGACCCTAAATGGCCCTATAAACCGAGGTGACAACTTTGTCCCCTTCTCGAACTGTATGGTACTCTTATTAGGCCTGATACGAATGAAAACCTGGTCTCCCACTTCATAACTTCGGTCAGTCCTGTGTGCATCCACATAGCTTTTCTGCCTATCCTCTGCTTCCTTTAGTCTCTGCCTAATTTGAATCACCTGTTCCTCCATTTCCTGAATCAATTCTGGCCCAACTGTTACTCGGTATTCTAGTCTATCCCAACTCAATGGCGCTCTACATGGCCTTCCATACAAATCTTCGTATGGTGGCATTCTGATGGAATTATGATAGTTGTTATTGTAGGCAAAATCTACCAAAGGTAGGTACTTATCCAACTAGATTTGATTATCCATTACATACCTCATAAGCATGTCTTCCATGACTTGGTTCACTCTCTCAGTTTCCCCATCTGTTTTGGGATGATAAGTTGTGCTTAAGTTCAACTGATTCCCCAATGCTGACTGTAAACTTGTCCAAAACCTAGAAGTGAATCTGGAGTCCCTATCTGAAATAATTGTCTTTGGTATCCCATGCAAATGGATAAGCTCGCCTATGAATACCCGTGCCACATCAGTAACATCATAAGTGTCTCTAACCGAAATGAAATGAACACTCTTGGTTAACTTATCCATTATCACAAGAATGGCATTGTGTCTATGAGATGTGAGCGGAAACCCTACAACAAAATCCATAGAGATGACTTCCCACTTGTATATAGGGACATCATGTGGTTGTAGGAGGCCTACCGGGTGATGGTGGTCGACCTTCACTTGTTGATACTCTAGGCATATGGCGATGAAATGGACTACATCATGCTTCATGCCTACCCAAAAGAAGAGTTTCTTCATCTCTGCGTACATCTTCTTCACACCCGGATCTGCACAATAAAGTACTCTATGGGCTTCCTTCAGTATGATGTTTCGAATATCCCCATTCTTCGGGATGTACATCCTTCCTCGATATCTTAACAATCCGTCTGTTTCTAAATTATATCCTTCATACTTTGGGTCTAACTACCTCCCGCTATGGAGGTTTGAAGTAACCTTTAAATACCAACTGTCTCCCAGTAGTTGTGTCAACACATGTTCCCTCAGACTGACCTTTAAGGTTACCAAGGAGAAGATACGTGGTCTCCTACTCAAGGCATCTGTGACCACATTTTCCTTCCCCTTTATATATGAAATACCAAAATCGTACTCACTCATAAACTCACTCCATAGCCTTTGTCTGGCATTCAGATCTCTTTGAGTGAAGAGATGTTTTAAACTTTGATGGTCCGTTTTGAGTTCAAAGTTTCGCCACACAAGATAGTGCCTCCAAAGTTTCAAAGCTAGCATTACAACTGTAGTGTCCCCAAGGCCGAGCCCTGTTACAGATCATGTTATATGCAAAGAATTGTAAATATGTTCTATAGGCTGGTGAGCCAATTTTTGTATAAGCTGTAGGCTTATGAGTTTTGTTAGGCCAGGGAACCTAAGTGTTGAAGGCCAGGAGCCTGTTGATGTACTTGTATGTATGCAGGACAATTAATTAAATGTAAATACCGCCAGTGCAGACCGACCATGATGAATGAGTGATGGGGGACTGAGCATCCACAGAATGGGCAAGGGATCAAGGGCTGGAAGGTGGGAAAGGGGCTGAATAAGGAGCTTAGGAGCTAAGCCTAGGGGACTTAGGCCTGGAATAATATTTTATTATTATTATTCCTAAAAATCCATGTGCACATTATTTTATCCTAAGTCCTTTTGAAGGATCCGTGATTCCCCAAGTGGTGGGAGGAAGGCGTACAGATGGAACGCATGCAATTACCAGGGTGACAAGTGTAAACCCTGGTGCATGCAAATATAAGCCTTGCACTGAACCGTGGGGAGGGATGCTTCTCGATTCTGAACTGAATCTCTGTGTGTGGAACCAATATGACCTCTGCGGGATATCCTGATTCATCTCGGAAACCGTTAGGGGTGCTTGCCTGAGGAAAACCGTGTATACCCTATCCAGAGCTATGAGTCTATGTCTGTTCTAGGTAACCCGGAAACATATTCACTGAACGAGAATTACCTGTGTTGAACTCGAGTGGAAGAATCCCTGGTGGTTCGGGAAAATTGAACTAGCCTGTGCATGAAGCCTCTCCGAAATCATCTCCGTGAGATCATTCTGTGATTGCCAAGCCATTGTTGGAAGTATTGTCTGTGTTTCCTGTGGATTGTTGTGAATGCGTAGAACTAGACTGCGTGAGGCTTGTTGGCCTGTGAGCGACCCCTCCAGGTGAGGGAGTGCGCAAAGGGAGAAGAGGACTCCTTGAACGAATCCCTGTAGCTGCCATAGAGCCCAGAGAATTTCGGTCCAGTCTGTTCCTGTAACCCAAGGTAAGGGAGACTGGCAGCCGAAGGACTATCTAGGTGACAGAGAAGGTGCACTCTCCTAGGGTGGAACAGGCATGTGGGGAATGAGGGTCGGTGGGTAGTGAGCGTGGGAGATTCCTGGGAGAGATTCTTCCTGGTGAATGTGTATGTGCTATCTTCCCTGTAACCTCAGCCTAGCCTAGGATTCCTTGCCTTAGGGTGGAGCTCGGTCCCATCTCAGGGGTGACCTACTGTTGATCTGATGAACAGTGTGGTCTAAGGCTGGGAGGTTCATGGAAGGCCTGCACTTGGTTGGTGATTTCTCCAGCTGATAAAAGATAAGTATTCTAAATTATTTAACACGTTTGGCATGAATGTGTTGTTTATATTATCATGTTTTCCGCTGTGTAAATGAATTAATGATGAATGTTATGGAACATTTAATTATATAAGTACCCATATATTTTACTCTGAGTTTTAACTGTGTTTAAATGTGTTAAATGCATTTGCTTATAATTCCATGTAAGGAATGGTAAACTGCCAGGTTGGGAAACCTGGGTAGTGAAGGGTACACTACAAGTTGGTATCAGAGAAATTGGTACACTACAAATTGGTATCAGAGCAATTGGTAAACTACAAATTGGTATCAGAGCCAAGGTTTCGACACTGAGCCTAGATTGGCCAGTGGAGAGGTCTTTGGACCGAAAATGTGAGGAGAAATTGGGCTTGGAATGGCCAATTTCAGACGTTGGTTTGTTTCAATGTGTCAAGTAGTTGTTTGACCACGTTTATAAGCTCAGGAGGTTTAGCGATGTTGTGAAGTTGCAACTGGTATGGTCTACGACCACAGGCAGACAGGTTTCTACACTGATGGTGTGAGAACCGTCGGATCTGTTCGGGAGGGAAGGCAAACCCTTGTAACCGTCAGATCTGGAGAACGTGCACCAGATTCAAAACTTTCGAATGATGCACAGGAGTTAAACTTGGGATGATCGTGAGTCGTAAGATCCCTGTGGATTTACCCGTCAACCGTCCGAGTTGACAGAAGTTGCGCAGGACTTAAGTCCTCATGGGTAGAGGAGAAGTCCCGAAGAAGCGTCGGGATATTCGAACTCAAGAGAATCGAGACCCTGTGATTCTCGAAAACCCGAGGAGGGATCATAGCCATAAATCTCGGGAGGACACGTGTCAGAATCCTTGAGGGAGTCGGAACTCAGAGAATCGGAGTTCTTGAGCATGTAGAAATCTTGTCACACGAAATCGCGATCTGTGAATTCGCGACAAGATCCAGACCGTTCATTTAGTGGACACATGGCGGAGATCTGCACCATTAGGAAAGTCCCGAAAAGGAGTAAATCCACCGGTGATTGAGGTTCATTGGAAAAGTCCCGATAGAAAGGTCATTCATCCAAAATTGAGATTTGAGAATTAGGGAATCGGGAAATCGGGAACCCCGGTGACGAGTGAGCCATACACTTTGAAACCCCAAACCCCGAGAACCCGACAAAAGCATATGACTGTGGTCATATGAAAAAGGGTCACATGGACCTGACTTGATCGTGAAGGGATAAAGAGAAAGGCGCGTCGGATATCGGGCATCGGGATATCGAAGAATCCGGAGGCAAAGGTTTCGAGCACGGGAAAATCGCGATACGCGATTTCCCGATAAGGCTTAGGTGCGTGGGGCCACACCGACTGACAGGAGGACAGGTGGCATATTTATAGCAACAGGAGAAAGGATTGTTGACAAGTCAACGACTGGGATCCATCAGAGATCCCGTGAGCGTATGAGCTTGATGTTGAAATCGCCGAACCCCAGAGGAGTGGTTTGATTAAGGTCATATAGTGTGGTTGCATGATGAGGCTCTAGCCCAGAGGGATAGCACGGACGGAGTCCATCGGAATTCGGGAAATCGGGGATTTCGCTGTCAAGCATTTTGGGCGCATTCATATTTGCGAAACCCCGAACCCTGATAAGGGATAAGGCCAGGGTCATGAGTCAGTGGTCACATAGGCCAGGGATGATCTTGGAGGACTAAGGCATATCGGAGAATCGGGAGTTGCGAGGACATGCGTCTGTTGACAGTGCAAGGGCCAAAACCCCGATAGGAGTAGGCACAAGAGGAAAATGGCCACGGTCTTGGCGCATGGTCATATGCTTCAAGAGCTAGGCTCAGGAGGGCCAGCCCGTAAAAAGGGCTTATCGGAGATCGGGAATCCGAGAGGATAGTAAACCTCGACATCATGAGTTGCGAAACTCCGAAACTAGAAGTCCCGAAATAACCGAAATTGAAGTTTCATACACTCGAAAAACACAGAGCCAGACAAAACATAAAAAACTTGTGAAGCTGAAATAACTTTCGTTCTTGTTCGTATTAATTATGAATATTGTGGGATATTCATGAAGTTTAATGGCCTGACAATTTTGAATTGGATTGCACAGTGTGTGTTCCGAATACAATAGAGGCCAAAATTCTAGATAACCAACACCAAGTATGGAGTGGGGAAGGATGTCA
>ML776987.1:448330-460464 GCA_009831015.1 Picea engelmannii
CTGTGCGCATATTGGACAGGAAAAACAAGCAGCTCCGAAATCGAGCCATAGAGCTTGTAAAGGTCCAGTGGACCTGGTACGGTCCTGAGGATGCGACATGGGAGCATGCAGATATTATGCGGGCAGAGTACCCGCATCTTTTTCAAAATTTTGAAGGACACGCAGAGGCAGTGTAAGTTTCACTGAGGACAGTGCAAAAATAAGGGGAGGGGGATTGTAGTGTCCCCAAGGCCGAGCCCCGTTACAGATCATGTTATATGAAAAGAATTATAAATATGTTCTATAGGCTGGTGAGCCAAGTTTTGTATAAGTTGTAGGCTTATGAGTTTTGTTAGGCCAGGGAGCCTAAGTGTTGAAGGTCAGGAGCCTGTTGATGTACTTGTATGTATGCAAGACAATTAATTAAATGTAAATACCGCCAGTGCAGACCGACCACGATGAATGAGTGATGGGGGACTGAGCGTCCATAGAATGGGCAAGGGATCAAGGGCTGGAAGGTGGGAAAGGGGCTGAATAAGGAGCTTAGGAGCTAAGCCTAGGGGGCTTAGGCCTGGAATAATATTTTATTATTATTATTCCTAAAAATCCATGTGCACATTATTTTATCCTAAGTTCTTTTGAAGGATCTGTGATTCCCCAAGTGGTGGGAGGAAGGCGTACGGATGGAACGCATGCAGTTCCCAGGGTGACAAGTGTCAACCCTGGTGCATGCAAATATAAGCCTTGCACTGAACCGTGGGCAGGGAAGCTCCTCGATTCTGAACCGAATCTCTGTGTGTGGAACCAGTACGAAACCGTTAGGGGTGCTTGCCTGAGGAAAACCGTGTATACCGTGTCCAGAGATATGAGTCTATGTCTGTTCTAGGCAACCCGAAAATGTATTCCCTGAACCAGAATTCCCTGTGTTGAACTCGAGTGGAAGAATCCCTGGTGGTTCGGGAAAATTGAACTAGCATGTGCATGAAGCCTACTCCGAAATCATCTCCGTGAGATCATTCCATGATTTCCAAGCCGTTGTTGGAAGTATTGTCTATGTTTTCTGTGGATTGTTGTGAATGCGCAGAACTGGACTGCGTGAGGCTTGTTGGCCTATGAGCGACCCCTCCAGGTTAGGGAGTGCACAGAGGGAGAAGAGGACTCCTGGAAGGAATCCCTGTAGCTACCATAGAGCCCAGAGAATTCCAGTCCAGTCTGTTCCTGTAACCCAAGGTAAGGGAGACTAGCAGGCGAAGGACTGTCTAGGTGACAGAGAAGGTGCACTCTCCTGGGGTGGAACAGGCATGTGGGGAATGAGGGTCGGTGGGCAGTGAGCGTGGGAGATTCCTGGGAGAGCTTCTTCCTGGTGAATGTGTATGTGATATCTTCCTTGTAACCTCAGCCTAGCCTAGGATTCCTTGCCTTAGGGTGGAGCTCGGTCCCAGCTCGGGGGTGACCTACTGTTGAGCTGATGAACAGTGTGGTCTAAGGCTGGGAGGTTCATGGAAGGCCTGCACTTGTTTGGTGATTTCTCCAGCTGATAAAAGATAAGTATTCTGAATTATTTAACACGTTTGGCATGACTGTGTTGTTTATATTATCATGTTTTCTGCTGTGTAAATGAATTAATGATGAATGCTATGGAACATTTAATTATAGCAGTACCCATATATTTTACTCTGAGTTTTAAGTGTGTTTAAATGTGTTAAATGCATTTTCTTATAATTCCATGTAAGGAATGGTAAACTGCCAGGTTGGGAAACCTGGGTAGTGAAGGGTACACTACAAGTTGGTATTAGAGAAATTGGTACACTACAAATTGGTATCAGAGCAATTGGTAAACTACAACAACTGCCAACTCTAAATCATGAGTTGTGTATAACTCTTCGTGCTTCTTCAACTTTCTTGATGCATAAGATATCACTCCTTAATCCTGCATTAGCATAGCCCCCAACCCTTGTTTCAAGGCATCCGTGCATACCTTGAAGTCCTTTTCCATATCTGACACTCATAGAATTGGCGCACTAGTTAGTAACCTCTTAAGCTCAATGAATGCACTATCACATTATTATGTCCATTCATACCTAACCCCCTTGTGTTGAGAAGTCATGATGGGTTTCGCTATTTTTGAGAATCCTTCCACAAATCTTCAGTAATAACCCGTTAGCCCCATGAAGCTTCTCACCTCATGGGCATTTTTCGGTACTGGCCATTCCATAATGGCCTTTACCTTTTCTGGGTCCACCGAGATTCCTTCGCCGTAAATGATATGACCTAAATAGTGGATCTCTTTCTAGAAGAAGTAGCACTTCGACAGCTTCCCATACAATTTGTTCTCTCTAAGACAAGACAACACTATTCGCAAGTGTTCCTCGTGGTCCCTTTCATTTTTGGAATAGATGAGTATGTCATCTAAAAAAACTTGTACAAATCGATCTAAGTACTTCCGGAATATGTCGTTCATGAGGGTCATGAATATTGTTGGTGCATTGGTCAATCCGAAAGGTACCATAACAAACTCACAATGTCCAAACTGAGTTCGAAAGGCAGTTTTTGGGATATCACCTTCCTTAATCCTTAATTGATGATACCCTGATCGCAAATCAATCTTTGATAATACCACTACACCTTTCATCTGATTGAAGAGGTCATCTATTCGCGACATTGGGTACCTATTTTTCACTGTAGCATGGTTTAAGTCCCTATAATCTATACACAGTCGTAAGGATCCATCCTTCTTATTTACAAAAATTACGGGTGCGCCCCAAGGTGAGACACTGGGTCTTACTAGCCCTAAGTCCAGTAACTCCTTCAACTGCATTTGCAATTCGCAAAGTTCCAGCGCCGTCATCCGATACAAAGTCTTGGATATTGGCTCTGCACCAGGTTTTAGATCAATAGTAAAATCAAGCTCCCTCTCAGGAGGTAACCCTGGTAACTCGTTCGGAAAAACATCCTAAAATTCTGACAATACCAGGTACTGACCCAATGAGGGTCCCTTCCTTTCATTCACTGCTTCCACTACATAAAGTCGACACCCTTGTCTCAAGCATCGCTTGACCTTCATAGTTGATATAAAGCATAATGAAACTTTTCTCTGTACACCCTGGATCTCTATCGGTTTTCCTTCATCATTGACACAAAGCACCCTCTTTGCGAAACAATCTACCAAAGCTCAATGACCTGCTAACCAATCCATTCCAATGATTAAGTCATATTCCCCAAGAGCAGTGATGTATACCTTCAACCTGGTAGTACACACTCCTAGGTCTACTATACAATTATCAACACTAGGTCCTACAACTTGTTTTTCCCCCGAAGCCATCTCGACTTGTTTAAAGTCATCATGCTCGTAGGCTGCCAACCCACTCTTTTCTAATGCAGATGGTGAAATGAAACTATCTGTTGCACCAGAATCAAACAAAATCTTAACATTGATATGATTTAGCGTACCTGACAACTCCACTACTGTGGATTGATGTTCGGCTTGGCAGTTATTAACCGTTGCATAAATCTGGTGGTTGTTACTTGCTCTCCCCATCGATGCCTTTCCTTCTCTATGTACAAACCCTGATTGTAACTCTGGGTAGTCCCGTTGGTAATGGTGTCCTTCACATCTCCAACAAGTAATACGAGATTGAACCGGTGCACTGTTATGTGACTGATTATAAAATGAGTTCCTTCCCCTAGAACCCTTTCCCCTACTAGTTGTTCCCCGAGATGGTCGTGGACCTGTTTGCACCGTTGGCGATGAAAGAGATGTTGCACTAGCTGCCATTGAAATCCCTGCAGCTACTGTCCTTGGCATGACTCTGTTACCATAAGGTGGTTTCCTTGAGCCCCCTCCCCTAGGAAATGTCCTTGGGGTATTTCCAACGAATCCAGGGTAATGCGGAAATGTTGATCTTGTACCCCTAGTTAAGTTCATGTGTTGTTCCGCGTAACGTGCATTTTCTACTGCCTTCGCTACGGAAGACGATTTCCACATCCGCACCATAGCTCTTATCTTCGGTTTCAATCCATAAACGAAGAGCTATGCCTGTCATTGGTCATTTTCCATATACGAAATGTATTTGACCAGTTCCATAAACCTAATCTCATATTCTTCTACAGTTCTGTTTCCTTGTACTAAGGCATGAAATACCCCTACCTGTTGCTCCTCGTAGTATGCTGGTAGATATTTCCTTCAGAACCTCTCCTCGAAAAGTTCCCAAGATACTGTGTCTCGGGTAAGGTGTAGTTTCCTTTCCAAGTTTCCCCACCAGTTCAAGGCGTTGTCTCTTAACTAAAAAATTGTGATCTTTGCCTTTGAGTTGGACGCATAGTCCCTTAAGGAAAAACACCTTGTCATGCCTTCTAACCATGCATCCGCACGTTCACTGGCGCGACCCCCAGCAAACTCTGGAAGTTTGATCTTCTGCAACTCTCGCATGATGTCTTCAGGAGGAAGTTCTCCCCCTGAGTCCCTTGATGCTTTTGGATTACCCATTCCAGATGGTGGGAGTTCCACTTCAGTCCCTGCTGGTTGGCGCCCCTTTAAAGTCTAGTTAATGGCTTCCAATGAGCGTAGTATGAGGGCTAGTTCGGGCGATGGTGGTGATGGTGGTGGTGGTGTTGGCGGTTCCCGTGATGACGCTCCCCTGCCTCGGCCCCTCCGAGTCCTAACCATCTTGTATGCCTTAACCTGCATCACCCCAAAGTTATCAGGGTGAGTTCGAGGACGTTTCAAATTTGTGCTACTTAAACTTAAAAACAGGGTTAGGCGTAAGTTTTCTTTACTTGTCTGTAAACAAACATTACTCCATTAGGGGATTGGCTAGGTTTGGGTTAGGATTAAGCATCTAAGCTTGGTTTCTTTGCCCCTGCGAAAAGACTAGTGATTCCCTTTCCCTGTAGCTATGTTAGCCTTGTGCCTTACTCGTCACTTCCTAGTGCATATGCCACCTCCTTCCCGCTTGTCCTGGTCTAAGCCCTAACATCATTAATTACTTTAATGTAGATTAACCTTATACTTAAATAAAAAAATTAATTTAGAATTATTATTACACTAATTCAACCCAATTAACCTTTCTTTAATTTTAAACTAACTTGACCTTTATATAAATAAATAAATTATTTAATTTACTCAAATTTTTTTGTTTTTTACACTTTAGAAAATAAAAATAAACGAACACCCATGGATTCGGGAGTGCATGGATTCCACGTGCCCATCTAACTTCCTCTGGATCCCTCCTATCTAACCCCAACATTCTACACCTGTCATCTTTTCAACTCTCTACGCGTCCTTCCTCTGCCTCCACTTTCTCATCCGCTAGGACTTTCCTCGCATCATTATTTGTCCACTACAGATCTGCCTCTACTCTATTCAGAGATTTCCAGAATCTCCCTTGCCATGGCTCACATCCTTGCCATTGTTCTGAGCATCTTGCTAGTGCTGGGTATTGCTCTATCTGTTGCCAAATCATTTGCAGAAACAGAGTATATTGATATGGTCACTGACAAGATCCAGGACCTAGAGTCCAGTCTCTTTAAAATATTGGGAACCAATCCCAAATCTGTACAATTTGCAGAGTTTTCTCTCAGGTATGGTAAGAGGTACAATTCAATCCGCTAGCTTGTGCACAGTTTCAGTACCTTCATGAAGAACGCAGAGTTGATCGAGTCAAGCATTTGCATGAACCTTTCTTGTACTTTGGTGATAAATGGTAATTTTCCTATATTATTTTTTTTTGCAGTGTGAAATAAAAATGATTTGCTTGTAATTCCAGCCCTGTACGGATTTTGGCATTTTTCTTTCAATTTATTTCATTTGTATTTATAAATTCATTCATCAGTTTATACATGTTGTTATATGTGTATATATGTATGCATATACATTGTCTTTCCCAATTTCCCACGACCTTCTGTACATAACCTTGAAATTTCCTGACTTAGTTTCGGGTTTCGGGGTTTCCTATGCCCGGTACCACCTGACACAGATGAGGTCCTTATATTACCCCGCAAGGTCTTCTCCCGACCTCCTGCTCATAGGATCGTTCAATTTCATCAACCGAGCCGAAGCGGCTCTTTGGATTTCCCGGGAATCACTGGTCAATATCTCATCCACAGGTCTTTCAAATTTCTTCATCGCCTCTGCCCAAGACCGCGCCCAAATTCCCCACAGGAATCCTGTTTATTGGGCTTTGGGGTTTTGTAATCCCCAATGTCGAGAATTTATGTTCCTTCAAACTCTCGATTGTCGATTCACCGATACGGAACTTTATGTACTAGCCCTCCAGGCTAGACATCCATCTTATATGAACACAGTTCCATGTGACCCCGGCCCTGTCCTACATCGGAGTTTAGGGGTTCCCAATGTCGAACCTCACAAGTCCTTAGGACTCGCGATTCTCCAATCCCCGATATGCTCCTTGCGCATTATCCCTCCAAGCTAAGCTCGTGGTCCTCACGACCTCTCCTATGTGACCACATTCATACTCCCTGTCGAGATTCGGGGTTTCGCGACTCTTGCTGTCACAAACCTCTATCCTCACAGTTTCCCGATCACCGATCTTCCGATGTGATTAAGTCTTAATTAAAACATCAATTAATCAATTCTTTTAATGAAGGTTTAAGAGCTAATTTAACTACGTCACGGTTTTGGGGTTCACGATTTCATAGTGCATGGATACTTTGTCCACGGAACTCGCGATATCTCGATCTGCAATGACAGCTGGCTTCCACTACGAAGCTTTCCACTTTTCGGAGAATCAGGCCTCGCATTTCCGAACTGTAAGGATGAATCATCCACGGGATCCGCGATTTCTCGATTCGCGGTGACCCGATGGACGACCTCTTGTTGCGACCTTTCCCGATGGCTCCGATCACTGCCACGCATCCCAAGAACGAACGGTCCTGATCGCCTTTCACTGTTTCAGGGTTTTTGATACCAAAGTGCATATGTCCATGGAATTCCCAATTCCTCGAATCCTGACTCTCCGGTTGGCTGACAGCTGGCCCCTCACAATGGCACTATCTTTCCTCTCTGATGTACGGTCAACTGGCCCCACTCATTGGGGTTTCGGACTTCACGGTTTCAAAATGCAGAGATTTCGTGTCCACGAAATCCCCGATATGCCGATCCCCGACATTCTTTGGATCTCCGACACATGTCCTAAATGGGTGGACAGTCCAGGTTAAGCCTCGGACTTCACCAAACGCCAACCCAAAAGCACTTATCTATGTGAGTCCCGATGGCTCAAAACGCCGATGAGTCTCCGATGGTTGCCACCTGTCCCAATTAGATGGACGGCTTTGATTGTATCGGGGTTTTCACCATGGATTTCCCTGACCTCTTTCTCACAGAACTCCTGATTTTTCAACTCTCTTCAGATCTCCACCACATGTCTCTTCAAACGGACAGTCCAAATCAATCCTCGGGACTCGCCATTTCCTAAAACCGCAAACACTTACCCTCACGACCCTCGATGTCCAGATCTCCAATATGGCGAATGATCATGCGACACCTGTCAAGATGTTTGATGCATAATGCAAAATTTCCGACTCTAATGCATTCGTATCCTGTGTAATAGACAACTCTCTTTTTGGGATAATGATAGTTGCATGAGCATTATGTGGTGTCAAAATTTCTCTCTTCGCCACGGTTAAAATTTGTATGGGTCTATTGTTCCTGAGATTTTTCATTATTAAAATTCACCAAGGCTAATACAGGCAAGTAGTTTACACCATTCCCGCACAATACAAGTCTTCTAAATTTCCTTTTTCCGACTGTGCATTGGCAGTTCCTCATTTAGGTAAGTTTGAGAGGAAGTAGGCCTTTTCAAGGTCTTGCAAAAGTCCTATTGCATTTTATATAGTATAATTCATATAGTTATTGAATATTGCCAACTTCAAGCCTTGGATAGAAGCTTCCCTCGACATTTCATCGATTTTAGGTGTCTATCTTACCCAAAACTTCATTGACAAGTATTGCTCAAATAAAATTAAATTATCAACTCTCTTTTTCGTGCTTACTAGCTTTATCAAGCTACTTTAAGGATAGCCATTTTGTGGGAAGTGATCCTTCAAACTATCTGGTTTGCTGCCACTATTTTAAAGGGCATTCCTTTGAATATTCAAACTAAGACTGTATTAGCCATATATGATCCAGTTAAAGGGTATTGCCTAAAGCAGCTGCTTGTGATATATGTGAGACCATTTGCTTGGATAACATAGGGGTATTGCCTTGAGTATATTTTTTGATACTGTATGAGTCATATCGAGTCAAGCTGAATGTTGCTTGACACAATCTATTAAGACACAAATGACGCGTGTTTCTTACAGGTTAAGCATGGCTGGAGTTAACGCTTGGGGTTTTGGCCCTTAGGCCCAGATTTCGAACTACGATGCTCTGATACCATATGTAACAACCAAATATTTCTAAACATCATTTACTTCCATAAGCAATTTACTTCACGAAATGAGATAATAACTTCATAACATAACAACAATCTTTATAATCACAACTTCAGTAACTTAAATTTATCAATGAATAATGATTTCCTGGCAGAATGAAATAAACACATAGTTTAACAAATTACCTGGTTTTGATGCTAATTTTGGTTGCCTTGCTGCCTTGTTGTTGCCTTCCTGCTACCTGATACACAGACCAACCCAGCCACAAACAAAGAATAACTGCCCAAACCTACTATCCTCCTTGCCAACTAGGAAAACTACCTAGATCCAGGATATCTATGGATATCCTGGCCCCCGTGCCCAAAACCTCCAGCAACCCGCTGCCTCAACTGATCAAAAGTGCCACAGCCAGAACTCTACTCCTCCCTGCAAATCTCACAGTCCTCCCTGAATCCATCCTCCGTCTCCTCTCGAATGCCCCTCACGTAAACCTTCCTTCCTCTCTTATCCCTCCTACACCGACTCCTGCCTTTATTCCCTTGCCTGCCCTCATCCCCGTCCCTGATACTTCCATTAATGTTTTATCTTCTCGAGACTAACAGGTTATCCCTTGTTGGGTACGTAGCCATTTATAACATATATTATTAATCTCTTAAATTTATTACTCATGTCATCAAAGGTAATCTGTAGTTAAATTATTAAATAATTAATCACAATTATCACCTTTAATTAATTAATAACTTACTTAATTAATATCATTAGATCAAGCTTTGTTTAATACCTTGTTAAGACAATTAATCCCCTAATTAATTTTGACTTTATAATTCTTAATCATTTATCCAACTAGGGTCGTTACATGAATCCTGGAGAAAGATAGAGAAAATACAAAAGAATTTTATAACTTATAATCTCAAAATTAAAGGAAATACGCCCTATCCCATCCTCCTCGTAGAAACTAGCCTCTCCCCTATTGAGAGCATGGCTATGACTAGATACCTAATGTATAAGAACAAGTTAAACAACATAAAAGACAAGAGGCTACCTAAAATTGCTTCCAAATCAAGTCATAACCACCATCGAATCAAGCGAGGATGGCATAAAGATGCCCAATCTTGGCTAAACTATTGGGGAATAATGGAAGAAACCATTTTGCAGAATAAAGATACTATGAAAAAAAACGTCAAATCAAAATTTAAGGAAAAAATGCGGTGTGATAAAGAGTTAGAGGAAAAAAAAAATTAAGGTATTATAAAGATGTAATCAACCCTAATCTAGAAGATCAAAATTATCTATATGTTTTTCCAAGTGTAAAGAAAAAAATAAGCTAAGAACAAATTATCACGAGCTCCATAGTGAAACTCGGTGTTGGTCAATTCCTAAAACGCCATGGGATGAAAGAGTGTGTCACCTTTGTGACACTAAGAAGGTTGAAGATGAAAAACACTTTCTCCTATATTGTCGAGCCTATACCCATATTAGATCTCATTTTCAAAATATTGAGCACACTACCAACCTTCCTAACCTCTTAACTCAACAAAAGTATGGTGATCTTGGAATGCTTCTCTTAATGCTTTTAAAGCACAAAAACAAAATTCTAAAGAATCACAAGTAATCACTTACTCTCTGAAGGTCTGATAGACCAATTAGGTCTTAGTGGGTGTTAATCATCATCATCATCATCACTACTTTAAAGGTAGTTATAATGAGCTTATGTTGAATAATTCTCCACATAATTTCAATTTTAATTACAGTTATTTATTATTGTTTATTTTAATTTCAATTTATTTATATTTTTTATCACTCACAAAAATTAATTAAATAAACAAATATCGTTTAATTTAGATTCAAGTAAATGAATACTCCTCCTTTAAATTATATTATATGTTTTATCATTATTATATGTTTTATTACTATCTATTTAAATTTAAATTTAAATTGTTTTCACATAAAAATAATTAAATAAAAATGGATTTTATTTACATAGATTTATGTTTTTTCTGAATGCAGAGAGTAAATGAATGGAGATTTAGCTTATCATATATCCTTCAAATTAACAACTTATATGTAGGTGTAAAAGTATTAATCATATTTGAAAGAGCAATTTATATAACTATTTTTATAATTTTTTATTTTTTTTCATAAATTAGTTATGAGATAGTATTGTTTTATGTTTTTTTAATAAATTTAAATGTTTTTAATTTAATTTTATTATTTATTTATTATTATTGTTAATTATTATTATTATTATTGAAAAACTAAATAAATTTAAAAAAATAAATCATATTTTGTTATAAAAAGTGTAACTACAGACCTATAAAAAAAAATGAAAAAGCTAACTCTCTCACCAAAAAACGGTTAACCTTTCTGTGAAAAATAACAAGTCCATATCTCAATATGGAGGCCACTCCTTTAGTCGGTAGGCAATTGATTTTTCTTATATCTTAGCATTCAATGACAATTTAATACTATTATATATCTCAAAATTTGTCTTACATAATAATGATATGTCCAATAGATAGTCTGATACTATGATGTAGCTCATAGTTTGTTTTACATAATAATAATAATATAGCTCATACTTCTTTTACAAAAACTTTCAGAGAAAATCTTATAAAATATTTTTTTCCATCAAAAGTATTCTTTATCAAAATCAAGATATTGTAACATGCATCATCTAGGAAGAGTATCATGTAGGTGAAACTTGTCCCTCCAAAGTATCAAATAGCTAAGAGTATCATAACTTCAAACAATCCTATAAGAAAAATGCATGTTCTTAGATACGAGAATTACCCTCCACCACTTCTTAAATGATTCATTTCCCAGATTCCAACAACAATCCCTCTTTAGCTCCAGTGCCCTGTTCCCTATAAACATGACTAAAAAAAAACTTGTGAATAAATCTTTCAATATTTATAATTCTTTATAAATTAATCTCAACAAAACATATACCCAACATTCATCAGCAACCAGCATGAAAGATATTTTGAAAAATATTTAAAAACCCAAAAACTTTTCAACATTGCTTCTACCTCTCCCAAACACTACTTTATACTTTAAATAAAAAAACACATCCTAAATAAATATTAATAGCACACTTTATCTTTTTATTAAAAAAATTAACTTAGATATAAACATATTTATGATTTTAAATTTTAACCCATAATTATAATTATTGAGACTCAAAGCTTACATCTTATTTTTTTTTTAATCAGAGCACTTTTATCTCGGACTCACTCTCAATCTTGATAAGTACTACTTGTTCGGCATCCCATTGTTAATAATATGGACACGCTGTAAAACATACAGGTAACCTAAGAAGAGGGTGCCTTAGCAACTGTGAAGACAATTACAGAGATTAAATAAATAACAAGTACCTGAAGCCTTTTTAATAAGGTAAAAGACTGCGTCCTAGCCATCCTTTCCATCACGTGTAAATCCTTCAACAGTTTGTGATGTCATGTAACTGTTTGAATGATACTGTTGAGAAATAGTAACATTACTCACCAGTCTACAAGCTTGATAACTTCAGCCATGAATATCCCTTGCTGTAATTGCTTACGTGTAAATCCTTCAACAATCCTTCAACAGTTTGTGATGTCATGTAACTGTTTGAATGATACCGTTGAGAAATAGTAACATTACTCACCAGTCTACAAGCTTGAGAACTTCACCCATGAACATCCCTTGCTGTAATTGCTTACCCTGCATTTTCAAGCTCGTGCTTGACTGGTAGACCAGTGACTGTGCCCGCCGAAACCACCATA
>ML776987.1:466306-488911 GCA_009831015.1 Picea engelmannii
ATGAAAAACACTTTCTCCTAGATTGTCCAGCCTATACCCATATTAGATCTCATTTTCAAAATATTGATCACACTACCAACCTTCCTAACCTCTTAACTCAACAAAAGTATGGTGATCTTGGAAAGCTTCTCTTAATGCTTTTCGCGCATAGAAACAAAATTCTAAAGAATCACAAGTAATCACTTACCCTCTGAAGGTCCGATAGACCAATTAGGTCTTAGTGGACGTTAATCATCATCATCATCATGACTACTTTAAAGGTGGTTATAATGAGGTTATGTTGAATAATTCTCCACATAATTTCAATTTTAATTATAATTATTTATTATTGTTTATTTTAATTTCAATTTATTTATATTTTTTATCACTTACAAAAAATAATTAAATAAACAAATATCGTTTAATTTAGATTCAAGTAAATGAATACTCCTCCTTTAAATTATATTATATGTTTTATCATTATTATATGTTTTATTAATATCTATTTAAATTTAGATTTAACCTATTTTCACTTTAAAATAATTAAATAAAAATGGATTTCATTTACATAGATTTATGTTTCTTAGAATGCAGAGAGTAAATGAATGGAGATTTAGCTTATCATATATCCTTCAAATTAACAACATATATGTAGGTGTAAAAGTGTTAATCATATTTGAAAGAGATATTTATATAACTATTTTTTTCTTTTTTTTTTCTTTTTCATAAATTAGTTATGAGATAGTATTATTTTATTGTTCTTTTAATAAATTTAAACATTTTTAAGTTAATTTTATTATTTATTTATTATCATTGTTAATTATTATTATTATTAAATAAATAAATAAATTTAAAAAAATAAATCATATTTTGTTATAAAAAGTGTAACTACAAACCTATAAAAAAAAATGAAGCAGCTAACTCTCTCACCAAAAAAGGGTTAACCTTGCTGTGAAAAATAACAAGTCCATATCTCAATATGGAGGCCACGCCTTTAGTTGGTAGGGGATTGATTTTTCTTATATCCTAATGATATCTCAAAATTTGTCTTACATAATAATGATATGTCCAATAGATAGTGTGATACTATGATGTAGCTCATAGTTTGTTTTACATAATAATCATATAGTTCATACTTTTTTTACAAAAACTTTCAGAAAAAATCTTATAAAATATTTTTTTTTCATTAAAAGTATTCTCCATCAAAATTAAGATATTGTAGCATTCATCATCTAGAAAGAGTATCATGTAGGTGAAACTTCTCCCTCCAAAGATTCAAATAGCTAAGAGTATCATAACTTCAAACAATCCTATAAGAAAAATGCATGTTCTTAGATACGAGAATTACCCTTCACCACTTCTTAAATGATTCATTTCCCAGATTCCAACAACAATCCCTCTTTAGCTCTAGTGCCTTGTTCCCTATAAACATGACTAAAAAAAAACTTGTGAATAAATTTTTCAATATTTATAACTCTTTATAAATTAGTCTCAAAAAAACATATACCCAACATCCATGAGCAACCAGCATAAAATATATTTTGAAAAATATTTTAAAACCAAAAAACTTTTCAACATTGCTTCTACCTCTCCCAAACACTATTTTATACTTTAAATAAAAAAACACATCCTAAATAAATATTAATAACACACTCTATCTTTTTATTAAAAAAATTAACTTAGATATAAACATATTTATGATATTAAATTTTAGCCCATAATTATAATTATTGAGACTCATAGCTTACATATTATTTTTTTTTTTAATCAACGCACTTTTATCTCGGACTCACTCTCACTCTTTATAAGTACTAATTGTTTGGCATCCCATTGTTAATAATATGTACACGCTATATCCTCCATTAAACTATTCGGCCTTGCAAAGCTAAGGAAGAAAATATAAAACATCGTAGAGAAGTTGAGGCCACCATTCTCCATTTAGGCTTTGAAATGAAGAGAATGCTCGGAATGCAATAAGAAGAAATTGAGGTGTGTGTAGGTCGTTCACCAAGACTCTATATCTGGCATGGTTGGAAGAAAATGTATAATGCCGTTGCCATTTATTGTTATACCCCATCGTGAATGGCTGATTAGAGATCAAATATGTTATTTACAACCTGTTCGTGAATGGCTGATTAGAGATCAAAGAAAGTTAGTAGCAAATCTAGCCCATTAAACTCAGCGTTATAACTATGATGCGAAGAAATAGCCTCTTGCCTATTGCTCTGTAGGGTATGTAATGACCTGGGGCTTCATTGCATCTTTCGCCTGTTTAAAGTAAGGCCCAACATATGTTACTGCTCAGAACAATGTTGATCCTAATACCAAATCCACAATGAATCAAATATATTATTTACCACCTGTTCGTCTACTCACATGAAATAAAGCAAGTTAGTAACAAATATAGCCCATCAAACACGGCGTTAGCTATGATGCGAAGAAATAGCCTCTTACCTATAGCTCTGTAGGGTATGTAATGAGTCGGGACTTCGTTGCATCCTTCGCCTGTTTAAAGATGAGATATGGCTTGTTACTGTTCAGAGCAATGTCAATCTTTCTTTGGTTGTTGCCCCCATTGCTAATACGGAATCCACAATGAATCTGTGTATGCTTCGGCATGAGAAGCGCAGGAGGATGCTGTGCCAAGATGATTTGCCAGCAAAACAAATGAGTTACAATGGGCATTCAACGGGTTGCAAGGTCACGTTATGATGGCAAATCATCCTTGGCTGAGCATCATGTCTCACTTGTTTATGGAACTTGCAGAGAAATAGAATGTTTGAGATGATGCACCTAAGTTTAATTTATAGGTAAGATTTTGAAGCCTTAGGTGGGATTTTGTTTCCGAGAGTCAAACTGGGAGATTTAGTTTATCACGTAATTTTTTTTGAACGAGTTAATGTTATATTAAAAAAATATAAATATATTAGTTTATTTAACGAAGTTGGTTTTTTTTTATTATTGTATTCTTTTAAAAGTGTTATTGTATTGAGAGTAGTGAGGTTCTTTACAATTCAGTAATTAGGAGATTTTTGTTATTGTGATGCATCATAATGAAGAGTTGGTGTGACCCTTTTAATTAATTTAAAAAGGCTTCGGGAGTGTGGGAACCTGGATGAACCTGGATACGAGTGTAGAAGTTTCCCCCAAATTCGGGCAGCGGCAATAATATATATTAAAAAATATAAAAAATATTTTAGATTACAATGTATCGAGATAAAGATAAAATTGAAGGTCAATAGAAGACAACCCTAATCTAGGACAACCATGTTCCTACTACAACAAGCAATAACTACAATATCGAAATTACAAATTTAATTTGTATTAATAATTATATGAAATATTCCCTGGATGGGGTGTTAGTGGAGTACACTTGGTGCATGATGGAGGACGGCTCATGCCAACGGGGCACAGAGCCATGCGACGGGCTCGTGCCACCGTCCGCCACCCTCCTACGCCATTAATAAGCTCTAATCACAATGGGAAAGGGCATTAATGCAATCAGTCTCTCCTATGCATTTTCTTATGGCATTGTTCCTTGTTTCCGTCCATTGTCTCTGTTGGTGGTTTGAAGGGATCCCCCCTTTGTTGCCATGGCCGAATCATGCTAGAATTTTCTGGTCCCTAGTGGCTCATTTTCATGCCCAGACCTTCGGCCTCTGCTATGTGCACCCTATTCCTAACCATAAGCCGCGACTAGGAGGGAGGCCATGGCGGGGTTCTCCCTGGAGACCTCGTCGGCCTTCAATCTCGCCTCCCGTTCCACTTCCCACCTGCTCCTCGCTTCACTTCCAGGCTGAGCCTCACATCACTACCCCTCTCGTTCCACCGATAGTGCACTTCAACTGCCTAGCAATTATCCCTCGGTCGCTTTGTTCATCCTCGCGTCTCCTCCTCGCCCCACCTATGGCTGAACCGACCCATACACCTCTCTTGGCTTCTCCAAGAAACTTTGGAGACAAGAAACCACCTTCTTCGCCAAAGCCAGGGAACATTGGGCACCCATCCTCGGGTTCCATCAATGGCGAGCAGATAAAAGACAATTTGTCCATCCTCTATGGCTTAGTCTTTGAACTCTGCCAGGGAGTGGAGGATCTGCAATTTTGAATGTAAATTACAAATGAAAAGGCGGCGCTCTTCCTTCAGCTCCTCTCCTCCATGCACGAGGCTTTCCTCTCGGACCCGGAAGGAGCGATTTCTATGCAGGAACTAGGTGCAGATACTGCTGACGGAGAGGTCAAGTGGCGCGCGACTTTGGAGCAGGAACCCTATGCAGCTACCAAAGGTGGGGATGTCACAATGTAGTGCGCAACAGAGTCTGAAATGAAACAGGATGGGCACGAGACCATTGCTGAGGAGGTGAATTCTGTCAAGCGACCGCTGCAGGACACTGCGAAGAACAACCTTGGAACTGAGACCAAAGAGGAAGTTGAGGTGCAATGGGCGGACGAGGTGACGTATGTCGAGGAGGAACCTTGGACCGGGGATCTCCATGCCACCTGGCCAGGTTACATGTCATGCGTCTAGGCTCTTGCTATTTTAGAGGTCATGTAGTTGTTTCTAGTTTTTACTGATGTCCACGTTGTCTTGGACTTTACTCTTAATAGTTCATTACTATACTTATGCTGACTAATCTCCTGACTGGGCTGGTTTCCCCCCTGTTGGGGCAGTCCAGTAATTACAGCAGGACTATCACTATACTTTGGAACTTCTTTTTGCCTCTCGAAGGATCTTAATATATTCTACTTCTTACTTAAAAAAAAAATTAATTATATGAAATATTTAACAAAATATTGAAAGTTTAACATCCATAAAGATTTGATTAGAAAATGAGAAACAAAATTGAAAATACATCTATAAAGTTTTAACATCTTGTAAAATCAAACTTTACATATATAAATTTCAAACTTTTTTGTAAATAGTGCTACTCTTATAATATGGAGATACAATAAAACTCAATGATATGGTTTGTTGATAGCAACAACAAACTCGAGCAAACGCTTGTCATGGGTAGGGTATTGATTTATTCTACTTTCATGTTTAGTCTGGGCTAAACACACATGCATTAAAAAAAATTTATATCCACATCTATAAAGTGAGTAGTATTAAATTTTTTTTCTTTAATAATATTTAGTGCATTTTAGTCTTTGCTTTATAGTGGTATTTTAAATAAATATAAAGAAAATATTTGTAATCAATTATGTATTTGTAATAATGGAATTGAAATATTTATATTTTAATTTAACATAATGTTAAATTAAAGCTCTCTATTTAGGAAACTAGTTCTCAAGCTCTCATTTTCTTGATGTTGAAGCTCCCAAAAAACTCCCAAGTTCCCAAAACAGTTCTGAGTCAATTGGGGATGTTCCCTTTCCCTACTAGTCCCCAAGCTCTATTGAAAATGCCTGGAGCGGTTCTCGTGCAACTATGAAAAACAACAACAATAATAATATAATAAAAAATAAAATGAAATAATAAATAAAGTTTGCTTAATTAAGAAAAAACAAATAATAAAAAAATGAAATAAAATAATAATAATAATAAAATACACTTTAAGAAATATGATCCCTATATATACTTGATAAATCCTGGTTTAATATGAATCTAAGCTTGTTATGGAATTGTTGTTTTTAATGTAAGAATAGATTCAATACATTAACATAAAGAAGTCTAAACCATGTATTATTTTTGGTCAAATTGATATTTTTTATTGTTCAAATTAATAATAATAATAATAATCTTGTTTGTAGGACAAGGGAGCCTCCTCTGCCTAGCGATTTGACTGGTAAAGTCTACGGAGGTATACATACTCTACTTTGAACTTGTAACCTCTTAAGAGGAAACACATGTTCGTAACCATTAATCACCCTCAAAAATCCCCATTGCATCAAAAGTGAGTTCTTATACATTCAAATTACTTTAACGTAATTTATCCAATTTTTTTCCAAATTTAGACAAATTTTATCCAAATTTACACAAATTTTATCCGAATTTATTTTTTCAGTACTCTTTTTCAAAATGATTTACTCTCCAAGTAATAAATAATAAAATCACTTAAAATTGATTTTTTATTTGTTGCATCAAGACTTGATTGATTGTGTACTCCGGTTTGGAGAAGATTCATTTCTCCATTATTTTATGAGTTTTCACGGCTCATACATTGGTTCTCTCTTAATGGTTTCATATGTTTGTTGATAGATCAACATGCTAATAAGTGTTTGGAGCATGACATTCTTTTTTTTTTACTGTTGGTTCATTTATATGGAGTGGGAACTCATCAAATTAGGGTATCCTTAAGTTTTAAGTGTTAATAATTGCTCCATGAGGTGGTGTTTTAATTATTAACTACATTTGCTTGATTTCCTACGGTTAATGGGATTTGTCCTTGATATATGTTTTATGGTGAGTTGTTGATCTCCATGAATAGGTGCACCCTCTCCCTAGGGAACACTTCCTTAGGGTACACTATTTCGGAGCTTGTGCATGCAATGCTTGTTGAGATACTTCCTTGAAGGTGGCTTAGGGTTTTGAGATAGTTTGTTGATTCATTGGATAGGATGCCCTAGTCTCCTTGGCAATTTTTAGCATCTAATTAGCTTGCATTTATGATGGATCACTTGAGTATTGAATTTCTCACTTCGTCTTCGTACATTTGACACATTTATTGATGAGAGGTTAACTACTTTGCAGAATTTTCTAGCTCACCTTCCTTCTTGTGTAGATAGTTTTAGCATTTTCATTTATGAATTTAACCACCCTTGGGAACATTTCTCTAGAGAAATCCAGGTAATGGATGTATTTGGTGGTATTTAGGCACTTCCACCCATCCTCCTTGCACAATTATCCATGGTCCACTCCTTGTGAGGCCTTTTTCACGATGTGGGCTTACTCAAAGGGATTATCAATGCACATTCTTCCAGACTGGAATGGCCACTTTATTCAAGAGCACATTCATTACATGGAATATTTAATATGTAATGATGGTTTCAATGTGGTCCCAAGGCACTCTCTCCTAGGCTACACTTGATGGAGTAATTTTATTGTTTACTATCTAGCAAAAGTGGTTAATGAAGCATATATCAAAGGGCCCACCTCTTATAGAAGATATTTTGTTTTTATTCTTGGGTAAAGGGATTCTTGAAGAGTGTCCTCATCATGAAACTTGTACTTATGGCAATATACTTATGGGAGCATGAGGAATCTAAGGTCCCTAACATGGAAGGATTTGTCGTGTGGTCGTCATGTAACAAAAAATCCCACCGTAGAGGGATAGGAGGCATAGCTTGTTATATTAGAAAAATCATTTCTCCTCACATTCAACTTCATAAGATTGACCCTCTTAATAAATACATTTGGACAGAAATTTGAGACACCAATGCTAAGAAGATGAAATATTCTAAGTTGGAAAAATTGGAAAAACCCCTTGAATTTGATGTTGGACTTTCGTCAAACAGTTTGCATGCCTCTGAGTTTATGGCTGTAGGTGAAAATTTGATCGGGAAGCGATATGTTTCTTGGGTTTTTTTGTTGTTTAGTGGTTTTCTAGACCCTTATAACTCCCCAATGAAGTGCCAATGGTCATATTTTAATATTGAACAAAACCCATAAAAATAATGACCAAACATTCACATTTAAATGAACATATTAATCAATCTCCGACTGATTTTATTAAATGTTTATGGTTGAGTTTATTACAATTAAAATAGAGTAAATTCCTTCTCAAAATTGAAGACGATGACTACTATGTGGTACCTGAAACAACCTACTCAAAAGTGCTCTCCGTCCTGTACCTGTCCTCATGCATCTTCCACTCACTTTGGGACACCCTCAGGTTCTCCTTCAGTGCTCTCTGGATGTCCTGGTTGTCTTGTAACCAACCTCGAACCTGAGGAGCTCTATAGTCACCGCATGCTATGTCTTCGAAAATCAAGACCTCATAGTCGTAGAGCGCCTGAAAAGGGGTCATACCGACAGACATGTGAATGGTGGTGGGATAACAATACTCCTCGAGATGTAACCATATCACCCAAGTAATCTGCTATCCTGCGATGAAGTTCCGCAAATACCCTTCCACCCAAGTGTTCCCAAACTCAATCTGTTTGCCGATCGGTGGGTGGTAACTAGTACTCGAGGTCAGCTTGGTACATACCAACCTAGAAAACACCTACTAGAAACTTCCCGTGAATCTGTCGTTCCTGCCAGTGACGATGGATTTAGGCCACCCATGCAAACGGAATACCTCCCTAAAAGATAACTCGATCACCTGCATTACTAAGTAGTCTAAAGGAGTGGTGGAGAAGTGGGCAATCTTGGTGAGTCAATCCACTGTGAGATATATGCAATCCTTCCCCTGCATATTCAGTAACCTCGTGATGAAATCCCTGGGGATGCCTTCCCACCTCTGATCGTGAATGGGTAAAGGATGTAATGATCCGGTTGAATGCATTTGCTCCCCCTCATTCCCCTGGTGAACTATGCACTCCTGGAGATGCTTCTTTAACTCGTATCTATAGGACCTCGGGTGCCTATATGGAATGGTGATCACTGTTCCAATACCCTCCTCCAACCTATTGATGTACTCGAATCCCCTATCGAGAGGCCTACCTGGAGGTACATTCCCAAAGACATTATGCTCTCGAAACACCCGAAACAAGTCATGTATCTCTCTCGGACAATTGGGCTCCCCGCCCTTGGACCTCTGTACTGAAATATGAAACTCTGAAACCCATTCAATGTCATCCTGTCTCATCACTGCCTCCATCTTCTTCGCGGTTACGACCTTAGGAGGATATGTATTCATGCCCCGTAGAACCACTCTCTTGTCATCCTAACCCTAGAACTCCATCTCCATAGTCTGGTAGTTAGTGGAGTACCTCCCTAGGGAGTATAGCCACTGAACTCCAAGCACCACATTGGTGTCAGGTATCTTTGACACGTAGAAGTCATCGGTGAGAATGTAGTTTCCCACGTTAAATGTCATCCATGGAACGTACCTGGTGTAGTCTAGTGTGTTCTCCCCCTATATGACCACTGAGAAACCCCCAAAAGACTCAGCAGCAATGCTCTTTCGTTCCACTAACGAAGAGTCTATAAAGTTGTGGGATGCCTCACCATCGACCAAAACTGTCACTTGATGTCCCTGCACTCCTCCCCTCATCTTGAAGGTGTGAAATATGGGTATGCCGGAGAGTGATGCTATAAGCCCTTGTGTTTCCATCGATGCCTACTCTACCTCTACTGTTGGCGAATCTTCCTGATGTCCCTGTTCCTCTTTTTCCTCATCATCCCCACTATCAGAAAACACCTCTATGTAGTCTGCCTTGGCCTTTCCTGCACACCTGTGACCTAGTACCCATGGTTCATGGCAACTGAAACACAGCTTCCTCCTTCTGAGATCCTTCGTGGTAGCATCATCCATCCTGTTCCTGCCTGTCCAATCCCTCTATGGTTGTCTTGCCCGGTCTCTCTGCTATTGTCCTGTGCCATCCCTCTGTGGTGGTGTCCTATCATCGAACTTCATGGGGAAGTTCGGTCTCGGGGCAAACTTGGGCTTAGGTATGGACTCCTGTAAGTCTCTATCCCTACTAACTGCATCCTGTAGTGAAGTAGGCTTGTAAGCTTTCACCCATCCTCGAAGTGGCTCAGTTAGCCCCTCTGTGAACAACATCACCAAACAGGCCTCAGAGATATTGGTGACCATCACTGATATCCTCTGGAAATTTGATATATATGCATCTGCTAACCCAGTCTGTCTCAACTATGCTAAGTCTCTAAAAGACATCTCAGGATCTTGTCTGTCAAATTAGTGCACCAGTCTACATGTGAACTCAACATAGGTGACAATATGGGTATGACCCAGAGTGGTCATCCCGTGGTACCACCAGTCCTATGCCTCACCCTCCAAGTGTAATGTAGCCAACTTAATGGCATCATTCTCTGCCATGGGGTTCAGCTGGAAGTGTGTGTCAAGCTTCTTCACCCAAGATCGTGTCGTGCACTTCGACGTCCCATCGAAGTATGGTAGAGTGAGCTTGCCCACTGTGCGTTGTAACTCGTAGCTCTGCATGGGGCCCCTGTTGAAGAATCTCAACTTGTTTCTCACCTTGAAGCTACAAAACTCGACAAAAGTCATAGCTTCTCTCAAATCTAGATCCATGGCCTTATACTCCTAGAAATAAGCTGCCAATGGCTCGTCCTGCTCTACCTACTCTCCTGTACCTATCTCCTGTGGTCCTAAGAACTTTGGCATGGTAGATCTAGGAATCTCACTATAGTCATGAGGGCGGTTCTAAGGGATGGTCCTGGAAGTGATCACCTCAATATAAGGTTTGTGTGTGTTTCCCCCTTCTTCCATCTACCCTCTCTTCCAGCTCTCCCCCCTTTCTTCACCATGTTTGCTCCCTAGAGAATAACCTTCGATTCTTCCCATGAACTCTCGGGTCTCTCTCTGGCCCTCTGCAATATACTGTAAGGCTTTCATAAGCCCTCTGAACAAACCATCCTCTCTGTCCTCTGGCAGATTTGCATTTTCCACTGGAGTACCCTCCATCTCTTCTTCTCTACCCTCTATGATTCTGCACCTGTTGTGCCTATAAGTGATGTTCTGCAGCCCTTCCTCAGACAACAATGTCACCCACAGCTGGCCAATAACATGCTCTGATACCACTGAAATATTCTAAGTTGGAAAAATTGGAAAAACCCCTTGAATTTGATGTTGGACTTTCGTCAAACAGTTTGCATGCCTCTGAGTTTATGGCTGTAGGTGAAAATTTGATCGGGCAGCGATATGTTTCTTGGGTTTTTTTGATGTTTAGTGATTTTCTAGACCCTTATAACTCCCCAATGAGGTGCAATGGTCGTATTTTAATATTGAGAAAACCCATAAAAATAATGACCAAACATTCACATTTAAATGAACATATTAATCAATCTCCGGCTAGTTTTATTAAATGTCTATGGCTAAGTTTATTACAATTAAAATAGAGTAAATTCCTTCTCAAAATTGAAGACAATGACTTATATGTGGTACCTGAAACCTCTGTTTACATAAAGCAATGAGAACTGCCAGAACTGACCACGAGCGTTGAGAGAAAACGGGACGGTTCTGTCGGTATCTTGAACCCCAGCTGATATAGTTATGCCTCATGTTGTGCCAAGTGTGCCCTCTTGAGCATAAGTTGTAATTTATGTAATAAATGTGCACCCAATAATCCAGATAAGTGCCCAGCTACACAAATATGCACCCAGCTACACAAATAAGCACCCAACGATACAAATAAATGCCCAACAACCCAGAATTAGGTGTCCAACACTTTAGAAACATGCCCAGTAATGAAAAAATAGCCTTTAGAGATTTGAATATGCGCCCAAAAGTAATTATCAGCAATGAATAATGTTGTTTCTGACGGATTCTTACATCCTCAGTATAGAAATCACCCACACCAAGGTCAAACTCAACATCTCAACAAAAATAACTCAGTCCCTCATCGAATTATTGTCTTCCTAGCAACAAATAGTTCGTCCAACAATGATAGAGGCACCCAGGAAGGAGGAAAGATGCCCTCAACAATGGGTAGTTTGTCTGCAACAATAAAATTGACCCCAGTACCAAATCTATCTTCTTTACTTCATAAATTTGCCCTCATACTGAAGTGTGATGCCCACAATGCTACCACAATTTTCCCACAAGGAAACTCAGCCAGCAAGCAAGAAATACTCTCTAGAGAATGAAATGCTCAGCACAACGGAGAATGGTATCCACAACTTAGCAATGAAGACCAATGTCGAAACCTGAGTGATTCTGATCCCAAATTCTGACGAGCTCCATAGTGAAACTCGGCGTTGGTCGATTCCTAAAATGCCATGAGACGAAAGAGTGTGTCACCTTTGTGACACTAAGAAGGTTGAAGAGGAAAAACACTTCCTCCTAGATTGTCCAGCCTATACCCATATTAGATCTCATTTTCAAAATATTGATCACACTACCAACCTTCCTAACCTCTTAACTCAACAAAAGTATGGTGATCTTGGAAGGCTTCTCTTAATGCTTTTAGAGCACAGAAACAAAATTCTAAAGAACCACAAGTAATCACTTACCCTCTCAAGGTCCAATAGACCAATTAGGTCTTAGTGGACGTTAATCATCATCATTATCATCACTACTTTAAAGGTGGTTATAATGAGCTTATGTTGAATAATTCTCCACATAATTTCAATTTTAATTATAATTATTTATTATTATTTATTTTAATTTCAATTTATTTATATTTTTTATCACGTTCAAAAATTAATTAAATAAACAAATATTGTTTAATTTAGATTCAAGTAAATGAATACTCCTCCTTTAAATTATACTATATGTTTTATTAACATCTGTTTAAATTTAAATTTAAATTGTTTTCACATAAAAATAATTAAATAAAAATGGATTTCATTTACATAGATTTATGTTTCTTTGAAAGTAGAGAGTAAATGAATGGAGATTTAGCTTATCATATATCCTTCAAATTAATAACACATATGTAGGTGTAAAAGTGTTAATCATATTTGAAAGAGCTATTTATATAACTATTTTTATAATTTTTTTATATTTTTCATAAATTAGTTATGAGATAGTATTATTTTATTGTTTTTTTAATAAATTTAAATGTTTTAAAGTTAATTTTATTATTTATTTATTATTATTGTTAATTATTATTATTATTGAAAAATTAAATAAATTTAAAAAACTAAATCATATTTTGTTATAAAAAGTGTAACTACAAACCTATAAAAAAAAATGAAGCAGCTCACTCTCTCACCAAAAAAAGAGTTCCATATCTCAATATGGAGGCCATGCCTTTAGTCAGTAGGCGATTGATTTTTCTTACACACTGATACTATTATATATCTCAAAATTTGTATTACATAATAATGATATGTCCAATAGATAGTTTGATACTATGATGTAGATCATAGTTTGTTTTACATAATAATTATATAGCTCATACTTTTTTTACAAAAATTATCAGAGAAAATCTTATAAAATATTTTTTTCCATCAAAAGTATTCTCCATCAAAATCAAGATATTGTAGCATGCATCATCTAGAAAGAATATCATGTAGGTGAAACTTGTCTCTCCAAAGATTCAAATAGCTAAGAGTATCATAACTTCAAACAATCCTATAAGAAAAATGCATGTTCTTAGATACGGGAATTAGCCTCCACCACTTCTTAAATGATTCATTTCCGAGATTCCAACACCAATCCCTAGTGCCCTGTTTCCTATAAACATGACTAAAAAAAAACTTGTGAATAAATATTTCAATATTTATAACTCTTTATAAATTAGTCTCAACAAAACATATACCCAACATCCATCAGCAACCAGCATGAAAGATATTTTGAAAAATATTTTAAAACCCAAAAACTTTTCAACATTGCTTCTACCTCTCCGAAACACTACTTTATACTTTAAATAAAAAAACACATCATAAATAAATATTAATAACACACTATTTTTTTTTTTTAAATTAACTTAAATATAAACATATTTGTGATTTTAAATTTTAACCCCATAATTACGTTGATAGTCCCCCCTATCGGACTTGCTCTATTAATCATTCTTTTAATTACTAAATTTAATCTGATGGTCAAGAATTCAAGATGCTAGCATATTCTTCGTCTTACATTCAAATGGATGAATGAGATTTGTGTAATTAACTCTCTTGCATTTATCAATTCATCCGTTTATCATGTTTACCTTTTAACTTTTACATAACATGATTAAAAATTTACTAAATCAACTTATCAAATACCACTAACCATAATTAAGAAAATCCAAGAAAAATTACTTCAGTTTTAGGAGTGGATTACATAGATTAGAGTATCCACGCGTTGATAACAGAATATGACAGGACTGGATTACCGTAATTACGGTGCCATATTGTTAAGCGTTTCATTTTGGCATGGCCGGTGTGCTCATGTTGATGCCGCGTTTGGCTTGGCGTTTCAGATTTCAATCGGGCACTAATGGTTTCGGTTACATAGCCACATTGAAATTACTTAGTTTTTTGTTTGGCTTGGCGTTTCAGATTTCACTCACGCACTAATGGTTTCAGTTATACCCGCACACTAACATAGACGCATTTAAATTACTTAGTTTCTTCTTTGTATTAGCATATCTAACCTTCTTTGTATTAGAATATGGAACCTGGGTATCTGCCTTATGGTTGCATATCTTCTCGAGCTTCACAGTCTGAGAGTGGATATGAAAGCCAGGATATCCAGCACCCATATTATCTCGGACTTTCAAAGGGTTCTTGATAATTTTCATATCGAATGCGCCCAATACATCGTTTGTTTTCTTTCAATTGCAAGCTTTACCCAATGCCACGCATAAAGACTTCCATGGATTGCCGAACCCCAATCTCATTCTTATTTTTGGTTTGTTGTTCAGGTAATATTAATCTCAAAGATTAACGCCCCAACATTTCAATAATAACAAAGAATTAGACATGATGAGCTATGCAAGCTTCGAGTGCTTCCAGGATGGATCAGCAAAGTTGTCCTGGAGACTATTATCAGAGCGTTCGAGGAATACGATGGGAGGAAACTGTAGAGGCAGACTTTTTAGGGATTGGGCAGGGGTTTCAGGTATGATGAGATTTATGATGATATTTATTCAGGTATGATTCAATAGATAGTTGATTTTTTATATCTTTTGTTTTGTTTCTATGGTTGGTAGTATCTATCTCCCACTTTATTTTGACCATCATCTATGTATCTACATTTATATTTTGATTAAGGTAATAAGATTTTTAATGTTATACAGTTCAAAATTTGGACTCAGTTAACAAGATATTTAAGGTTATACAGTTCAAAATTTGGACTCAGTTAACAAGATTTTTAATGTTACATGTTTTGAAAATAATATAAATTTTAATATCATTATAGAGATGAGTTTTTACAGTTTTTTATAATATATAAACTTAAATGATAATCAAAAGGTGTATAGTTACTTTCAAATTACATAACTTTATTCAGAAATTTAAACTATATAAGGTGAACAGATTTGACATGAATGACTCTTCCTTTTATTGTTATAGCCTATGGGCGTTCATCAACCACAAAACATTTGTGGTTGTGCTAGTTATAATTATTGAGACTCAAAGCTTCAATCTTATTTTTTTTTAATCAACGCACTTTTATCTCAGACTCACTCTCACTCTTTATAAATACTAATTGTTTGGCATCCCATTGTTAATAATATGGACACGCTGTAAAACATACAGGTAACCTAAGAAGAGGGTGTCTTAGCAACTGTGAAGATAATTACCGAGATTAAAAAAATAACAAGTACCTGAAGCCTTTTTAATAAGGTAAAAGACTGCGTCCTAGCCATCCTTTCCATCATGTGTAAATCCTTCAACAGTTTGTGATGTCATGTAACTGTTTGAATGATACTGTTGATAAATAGTAACATTACTCACCAGTATACAAGCCACCAGTATACAAGCTTGAGAACTTCACCCATGAACATCCCTTGCTGTAATTGCTTACCCTGCATTTTCAAGCTCGTGCTTGACTGGTAGACCAGTGATTGTGCCCACCGAAACCACCATAAAATACACCCAATTAAAGATGAAACGAAACATGGTAACAAATAACAACGTAAATCCACTCAGATTCCAAGAAACAAGGAGGGAAGTTTGTAACCTAGAGAAAATTAACCTGAATCCTCCATTAAACTATTCGGCCTTGCAAAGCTAAGGAAGAAAATATAAAACATCGTAGAGAAGTTGAGGCCACCGTAGAAAATATAAAACATAATATGAATCTAAGCTTGTTATGGAATTGTTATTTTTAATGTAAGAATAGATTCAATACATTACCCTGCATTTTCAAGCTCGTGCTTGACTGGTAGACCAGTGACTGTGCCCGCCGAAACCACCATAAAATACACCCAATTAAAGATGAAACGAAACATGGTAACAAATAACAACGTAAATCCACTCAGATTCCAAGAAACAAGGAGGGAAGTTTGTAACCTAGAGAAAATTAACCTGAATCCTCCATTAAACTATTCGGCCTTGCAAAGCAAATGAAGAAAATATAAAACATCATAGAGAAGTTGAGACCACCGTTCTCCAATTAGGCTCTAAAATGAAGAGAATGCTCGGAATGCAATAAGAAGAAATTGAGGTGTGTGCAGGTCGTTCACGAAGACGCTAAATCTGGCATGGTTGGAAGCAAATGTATAATGTCGTTGCCATTTATTGTTATACCCCGTTGTGACTGGCTGATTAGAGATCAAATATGTTATTTACAACCTGTTCGTCTTCTCACATTGAAAGAAAGAAAGTTAGTAGCAAATCTAACCCATTAAACGCGGCGTTATAGCTATGATGCGAAGAAATAGCCTCTTACCTATTGCTCTGTAGGGTATGTAATGACCTGGGGCTTCATTGCATCTTTCGCCTATTTAAAGTAAGGCCCAACACATGTTACTGCTTAGAACAATGTTGATCCTAATACCGAATCCACAATGAATCAAATATATTATTTACCACCTGTTCGTCTACTCACATGAAATAAAGTTAGTAACAAATCTAGCCCATCAAACGCGGCGTTAGCTATGATGAGAAGAAATAGCCTCTTACCTATAGCTCTGTAGGGTATATAATGAGCCGGGCCTTCGTTGCATCTTTCGCCTGTTTAAAGATGAGATATGGCTTGTTACTGTTCAGAGCAATGTCAATTTTTCTTTGGTTGCTGCCCCCATTGCTAATACCGAATCCACAATGAATCCGTGTATGCTTCGGCATGAGAAGCACAGGAGGATGCTGTGCCAAGTTGATTTGCCCGCAAAACAAATGAGTCACAACAGGCATTCAGCGGGTTGCAAGGTCACGTTATGATGGCAAATCATCCTTGGATGAGCATCATGTCTCACTTGTTTATGGAACTTGCAGAGAAATAGAATGTTTGAGATGATGCAACTAAGTTTAATTTATAGGTAAGATTTTGAAGCTTTAGGTGGGATTTGGTTTCCCAGAGTCAAACTGGGAGATTTAGTTTATCACTTAATTTTTTTTCGAACGAGTTAATGTAATATTAAAAAAATATAAATATATTATTTTATTTAAAGAAGATGTTTTTTTTTTTATTATTGTATTTTTTTAAAAGTGTTATTGTATTGAGAGTAGTGAGGTTCTTTACAATTCAGTAACTAGGAGATTTTGGTTATTGTGATGCATCTTAATGAAAAGTTGGTGTGATCCTTTCAATTAATTTAAAAAGGTTTCGGGAATGTGGGAACTTGGATACGAGTGTAGAATTTTCCCTCAAATTCAGAGAGCGGCAATAATATATATTAAAAAATATAAAAAATATTTTAGATTACAATGTATAGAGATAAGGATAAAATTGAAAGTCAATAGAAGACAACCCTAATCTAGGACAACCATGTAACCAGCAATAACTACAATATCGAAATTAAAAATTTAATTTGTATTAATAATTATATGAAATATTTAACAAAATATTGCAAGCTTAACATCCATAAAGATTTGATTAGAAAATGAGAAACAAAATTGAAAATACATATATAAAGTTTTAACATCTTTTAAAATCCAACTTTACATATATAAATTTCAAACTTTTTTGTAAATTTGAGGCATTATTCTTGTTGTGATTAGAAAAAGATAAATACTCCTACTCTTATAATATGGAAATACAATAAAACTCAATGATATGGTTTGTTGATAGCAACAACAAACTCGAGCAAAAACTTGTCATGGGTAGGGTATTGATTTATTCTATTTTCATGTTTAGTCTGGGCTAAACACACATGCATTAAATTTTTTTTATATCCACATCTATAAAGTGAGTAGTATTAAATTTTTTTACTTTAATAATATTTAGTGCAGTTTAGTCTTTGCTTTATAGTGGTATTTTAAATAAATATAAAGAAAATATTTGTAATAAATTATGTATTTGTAAGAATGGAATTAAAATATTTATATTTTAATTTAACATAATGTTAAATTAAAACACTCTATTTAGGAAACTAGTTCTCAAGCTCTCATTTTCTTGATGTTGAAGCTCCCAAAAAACTCCCATGTTCCCAAAACAGTTCCGAGTCAATTGGGGACTTTCTCTTTCCCTACTAGCTCCCAAGCTCTGTTGAAAGTGTCTCGAGTTGTTCCCATGCAACTATGAAAACAACAACAATAATAACATAATAAAAAATAAAATGAAATAATAAATAAAGTCTACTTAATTAAGAAAAAAAAATAATAATAAAAATGAAATAAAATAATAATAATAATAAAATACACTAGGAATTGTTATTTTTAATGTAAGAGTAGATTCAATACATTAAAATAAAGAAGTCTAAACCATGTTTTATTTTTGGTCAAATTGATATTTTTTATCGTTCAAATTAATAATAATAATAATAATTTATTTTTAAAGTCAGGGCTAAGCCACACCAAATTGGTGTATGAGACCCCCTTGTTTGTGGGACAAGGGACCCTCCTCTACCTAGCGATTTGACTAGTAAAATCTACGGACGTATACATACCCTACCCCCCTCTCGATTTGAACTTGTAACCTCTTAAGAGGAAACACATGTTATTAACCATTAAGCACCCTCAAAAATCCCCATTGCATCAAAAGTTAGTTCTTATACATTCAAATTAATTTAATGTAATTTACCCAATTTTTTTCCAAATTTAGACAAATTTTATTCAAATTTACACAAATTTTATTCGAATTTATTTTTTTCAGTACTCTTTTTCAAAATGATTTACTCTCCTAAATAATAAAATCACTTAAAATTGATTTTTTATTTGTTGCATCAAGACTTGATTGATTGTGTACTAGGAGATTCATTTCTCTATTATTTTATGAATTTTCATGGCTCATACATTGGTTCACTCTTAATGGTTTCATATGTTTGTTGATAGATCAACATGCTAATAAGTGTTTGACGAGATGCTTCCCTGGGATTAGGGTGTTGGCATTGTCATTTCTTACTTTGGAGTTTTCTTGAGGGGTTTTAATTAGCATGACATTCTTTTTTTTTACCGTTGTTTCATTTATATGGAGTGGGAACTCATCAAATTAGGGTATCCTTAAGTTTTAAGTGTTAATAATTGATTCATGAGGTGGTGTTTTAATTACTAACTACATTTCCTTGATTTCCTAGGGTTAATGGGATTAGTCCTTGATATATGTTTTATGGTGAGTTGTTGATCTCCATGAGGAGGTGCACCCTCTCCCTAGGGAACACTTCCTTAGGGAACACTATTTTGGAGCTTGTGCATGCAATGCTTGTTGAGATACTTCCTTGAAGGTGGCATAGGGTTTTGAGATAGATTGTTGGTTCATTGGATAGGATGCTCCAGTCTACTTGGAAATTTTAAACATCTAATTAGCTTGCATTTATGATGGATCACTTGAGTATTGAATTTCTCCCTTCCTTTTGGTACATTTGACACATTTATTGATGAGAGGTTAACTACTTTGCAGAATTTTCTAGGTCAACTCCAGGTAATGGCTTTATTTGGTGGTATTTTGGCACTTCCACCCATGCTCCTTGCACAATTATCCATGGTCCACTCCTTGTGAGGGATTCTTCATGATGTGGGCTTACTTAAAGGGATGATCAATGCACATTCTTCTAGACTGCAATGGCCACTTTATTCAAGAGCACATTCATTACATGGAATATTTAATATGTAATGATGGTTTCAATGTGGTCCCAAGGGACTCTCTAGGCTACACTTGATGGAGTAATTTTATTGTTTACTATCTAGCAAAAGTGGTTAATGAAGCATATATCAAAGGTCCCACCTCTTATAGAAGATATTTTGTATTTATTCTTGGGTAAAGCGATTCTTGAAGAGTGTCCTCATCATGAAACTCGTACTTATGAAAATATACTTATGGGAGCATGAGAAATCTAAGGTCCCTAACATGGAAGGATTTGTCGTGTGTTCATCATGGAACAAAAAATCCCACCATAGAGGGATAGGAGGCATAGCTTGTTATATTAGAAAAAGCATTTCTCCTCACATTCAACTTCATAAGATTAACCCTCTTAATCAATACATTTGGATAGAAATTTCAAACACCAATGCTAAGAAGATGTATATAGCAATTTGTTATTTTGCACCTATTAATTCTACTTTTTATAAGAAAAATAATCTAGATAAAAATTGTCCCTATAATAATTTAGAACAAGATATTTATAATTTGAAAAATGAAGGTAATATCTTCCTGCTAGAAGACTTCAACGCTAGGACTGCAACTAAACAAGCTGCTCTTTTAAGTGATGACTCCAACCATAATCCTTTATGGCTAGATGAGGACCTTGTTTTATCTAATATCTACAAAAGAAGCTCTCAAGACCTAATTGAGAATTTGTTTTCTACTGAGTTGGTCAATCTCTGCAGCTCTCAAGACCTAATAATTTGCAATGGAGTAATGAAGTGGGCAAACTCCAACCAAATGACCTATATTCATGGTCTAGGTAGTAGTGTTGTAGATTATGTGATATCTGATATCCCTATTTCTAACCAAATAACAACTTTTGACCTTTTAAATGACCATGAGCCTGACTCTGATCATAAGCCTTTAACCCTAACTCTAAAATTTTCCATGCGTAGGAGTACCATTGAAGAGAATTATGATAATCAAAGGATTTTGCGCTTTGACAAAACTAAAGTTGACATTTTCTTAAAGGATTTAAATAGTAAATTAAAACTCCTAACTTAAATTGACAACATTGAAGAACTCTATCATAATTTTACAACTACCCTTTCCACTTCCATTAAAAAGTTCTCTTTCGAGGTGTCCCATAAAAAGAATAATAGAACAACCAACCCTTGGTATCATAAAGAATGCAAAATTGCTAGGAAAGTCATTAGGGATGCTTCTAATGAGCCCTTAAAACTTGGAAAGATCAATACATACAAAGCCCTAATTAAAAGAAAAAAAAGATACTATATCAATAAAAGGCAAGAGCAACTTTCACAACTATACAAGTTGGATCCTAAGAAGTTCTCGAGCCAAATTCTAAAATGCAATACTAAAGAAAATAATAGGATTCCCTTAACGGACTGGAATTCCTACCTTAAAAGTCTTTACGAGTTCCCTAATGCCATGGACGCCATTCCTATTGTCTCTACAAAGGAAGAGGTTTTTTCTTTAGATGACATAGAGTTTGGGGTTAAGTGGCTCGCAAATGGGAAAACTAAGGACATTGAAGGCTACCAAGCTGAAATTTTTAAAATCGGACGGCCAATCCTTATCCCTCACATACACAAGCTCTTCAATTTAGCAGTCAAGCAGGGCTTCGCTAAACCCTGGACTCAAAGCCTCATTGTTCCTATTTTTAAAAATGGGGATAAAAACATTCCCTCTAATTATAGGACCATTATGATTAGCCCAATTTTAGCAAAGCTTTATAGAATCATTTTGGAAAAGAAGATTAGCATTTGGCTAGAAAGTCACAGTAAAAGAGCTAAAGGCATGGCCGGGTTTAGGAGATATCATTCAACTATACTATCTTGTTACCTTTAGGATCATTGCAGAGGAGTTCTGCAATACTAAAGCCAATCTTTTTTGTTGTTTTTTCGACTTTAGGAAATATTTTGACATCGTTCCTAGGAAAAACCTTTGGAATAGGTTGGAAGAGATAAAAGTGCCTCTCTAGTTAAGGGATGATACAATAAGGATGTATGAGAATGTTATTGCCAAGTTTAAAAACACTGAGGGCTGGTCAAAAGAGATTAACTGCAATATCAGAGTCAAACAAGGTTGTCCCTTGTCCCCTACCCTTTTTGTCATATACATTGATAAATTAGAAGAATGTTTGGAAAAAGTAGGTTGTGTCGGCCCTACACTCACTGGTATAGTCATCAATCTTCTTCTTTATTCCTATGATATCATTCTTATGGGAAGGAGTACCCATGATCTTGAAAACCAACTAAGAATCCTCAAGGATTTTTTCTCCAATATGCGTATGACTGTTAATACTGATAAGACTAAGGTCATGATTATTGTATCCAATAAGATCCCTTATGATACCTTTGAATATGAAAACAACAACTTGGAGGAAGTGAAATCATACAAATATCTTGGAATTGATATTCACCACAAGCATAATTGTAATTATAGCATTGATAAAAGGATTATTGGGGGATGGAAAGCTTATTATGGGCTTGAAAACAATTGTAAATCAATTGAACTTTGGAGTTGGGATAAGAAGAAACTCCTCTTTGAGACTCTATTTAGACCTATTATTATTTATGGATATTAAGTATGGGGCTATAGTATCTCTCGTGAATCCTGGAGAAAGATAGAGAAAATACAAAAGAATTTTATAACTTATAATCTCAAAATTAAAGGAAATACGCCCTATCCCATCTGTTGATACTGAGAGGGCCGTGAATCAGTATCAGGTACAATTTAAAACCTTTTTCAACTTATACATAAACCATTCAATTATATCTAATGAGAAATGAACAATAGTATAAGAGTTACACCAATACACCACAATACACCATGCACAATATATGAGAAATAATCAATAGTTTTTGTTCAAGGGAAGTAATGACTTCCAAAGGTAGCTATAG
>ML776987.1:502192-519392 GCA_009831015.1 Picea engelmannii
AATAAAACTTTACATTAAATCATCACCATCAACCAATCATCACATAGAACCTGATAATGCTTTCTGAGACTTCTTCAATTTCTACAATTATTCAATTCTTGGAGTACTCTGATCCTATAGATAATGTTACTCAATGTATTCTCCGAAACTCCTCTAATTTTCACTCCTTGAATCCTCCCGAAAAGGAGGTTATAGAAAGAATGGTAGACTTTATTCAATTCTGGTCTGTTTAGAAGACCCAACTTGTACAACATGCCCCGCACTCAATATTTAACATCCGATTCTAAAAATAGCACATAAGAAACTACAGTCCGTACTATTTCCAATGGAAGTAGTCCCACTACATTTGGAGTCTGTATGAAAACGTTATGACTGTTTTACCCGAAACACCTATTTATTGACTAGTTTTAGGACTGGTCACAAACCCTATATTCCACAGAGTGTATCTCCATAATTATAGCGAATCAAGAGCTGACATTTTTACCATAGGTACCTTTATATGTCTTCTCAATACCATAGAGATTTCACCATCTGAATCGTTCTAGAAAAAAAGTTATAGCAAAAATGGTAAGATGACCTGGAAATAACATACCTTAGAACACATCACCAAAAGACTTCATCCTCCCTTGAAATCCATCCTTCTTTTACTTCTTCTTCCCTCTGAAATTCTACTTGTATCAAATGAGTGTATAATGATATTTATTTATACCATTTATGTCACATCCTTTTAACATTAGGGACGACCTAACACTTTCTTATTTTGTAATTATTTTCTTTAATTATTTTCAGGGCCTACATGTACTTCCTTTTTCAATTCACTTTGTCATCTTCAAAAATCCATTTCTCCTCAACCATGATGATCCATGTGACATGCCACATACCACCGGAAACAGCATGATGTATACTATCCATTCATGGGTGTTGTATATGCATGTGCATTTTCCCTCATATTCAAATACCTTTATCAATCTTGCGGTCCAAAACCCATGACTAGGATTGACATCAATGACAACAATCAATCTTCCAACACCATCCTCCTCGTAGAAACTATCCTCTCCCCTATTGAGAGCATGGATATGATTAGATACCTAATGTATAATAACAAGTTAAACAACATAAAATACAAGAGGATACCTAAAATGGCTTCCAAACCAAGTCATAACCACCATCGGCTCAAGAGAGGATGGCATAAAGATGCCCAATATTGGCTAAACTATTAGGGAATAATGGAAGAAACCATTTTGCAGAATAAAGATACTATGAAAAAAAACGTCAAATCAAAGTTTAAGGAAAAAATGTGGTGTGATAAAGAGTTAGAGGAAAAAATAAAATTAAGGTATTATAAAGATGTAATCAACCCTAATCTAGAAGATCAAAATTATCTATTTGTTTTGCCAGGTGTAAAGAAAAAAATAAGCTAAGAACAAATTCTCACGAGCTCCATAGTGAAACTGGGCATTGGTCAATTCCTAAAACGCCATGGGATGAAAGAGTGTGTCACCTTTGTGACACTAAGAAGGTTGAAGATGAAAAACACTTTCTCCTAGATTGTCCAGCCTATACCCATATTAGATCTCATTTTCAAAATATTGATCACACTACCAGCCTTCCTAACCTCTTAAATCAACAAAAGTATGGTGATCTTGGAAAGCTTCTCTTAATGCTTTTAGAGCACATAAACAAAATTCTAAATAATCACAAGTAATCACTTACCGTCTCAAGGTCCGATAGACCAATTAGGCCTTAGTGGATGCTAATCATCATCATCATCATCACTACTTTAAAGGTGGTTATAATGAGCTTATGTTGAATAATTATCCACATAATTTCAATTTTAATTATAATTATTGTTTATTGTTTATTTCAATTTCAATTTATTTATATTTTTTATCACTTACAAAAATTAATTAAATAAACAAATATTGTTTAATTTAGATTCAAGTAAATGAATACTCCTCCTTTAAATTATATTATATGCTTTATTAATATCTGTTTAAATTTAAATTTAAATTGTTTTCACTTAAAAATAATTAAATAAAAATGGATTTCATTTACATAGATTTATGTTTCTTTGAATGGAGAGAGTAAAGGAATGGAGATTTAGTTTATCATATATCCTTCAAATTAACAACATATATGTAGGTGTAGAAGTGTTAATCATATTCCCCGGATGGGGTGTTAGTGCAGCGAACGTGGCAGACGGAGGGGGCAGGCATCAACCACCATGTCACAAAGCCACGTTACGAGATCGTGCCATAGCCCGTCACCTTCCCATCTGATTAAATGGCCTTCATTGTGATTAGAGGGCGCATTTATGATTTCCTCCTCTCCATATCTGCATCGTCATTTGGCTTGTGTTGCAATGGTTATCTCCCGTCTCTGCTTGCAGGCTAGAGGACTCTCCCCTTTGCAGCCATGGCAGCAAGGGCTCTATCCAAGTAGAATTCTCTGGTTCCATGCAGCCTCTATTAACCACAAGGTCACACAACTCTGCATAGTGTACCTGTTCTCACGGGTTAGTAACAATTATCACCCTATGCCGCGACCCAGGGGAAGGTCGCGAAGGGGCTCTCCCTAGAAGCCTCGTTGGCCCTCGGTCTCTCCCCCCGGCTCACCTTCCATATGCTCCTCCCCCCCGATCCAGTCTGAGCATCTCTTAGTTTCCTCTCATGATCTTCCAAACCTACAATTTGGTTGTTTGGCGATAATACCCTGGCTAACGAGCTCCTTCTTGCACCCTCCGATGGCTTTCACTGCCCCTACATCAGCCCATGACCCTCCGAGAAGCTCAAGCGGTGAGCCTCCTCCATAAAGCAAGCATGAGCGTGCTAATTACCATTTCACTGATTCCTTCAACAACGCACAGTTTAGAGGTAACCTAGCTATCCTTCATAGCCTATTTTTTGAGCTCCGCCAAGGAGTGGCGGATCTCCAGTTCCGACTACAAGCAACTGATGAAAAGGTGGAGGTCTTTCTTCAGACTCTCTCCTCCATGCAAGCAGCTTTCTCCTCGGACTCGGCAGAAGTGACCCCCATGGAGGAACCCAGAGCAGATCCAGGTGTAGGACATGATAGGACGCAACGTTCAACAGAGAAGACACAGGCACAGGGCGAGCGAGAGTGCAATGTAGCAGAGAAGGACTCGGCAGGGATACTGATGCAAAGTGCTACTACAAAGGCTGATGGAACCATAGGCGAAGTGCAAGTCGACCGGAAATGGGCAGACCAGCTGACATATGTCGAGGAGGAGCCCTGGACAGAGGACCTCCACGCTACGTGGCCGAGCTATCTACCAGGTGTCTAAGTCTATAGTGTTTCACAAATTTTTTTCAACCTTTCGCTAGTTTTAGATGATGAACAGTTTATATAAGACCTCTCTTTCTTATCTTATCTTACTATCTATGTTGAACTCATTTGATGGATGGAATGGTTTCCCCTCTGTTGGGGCAGTCCAATTATTACAGCATGTCTATCACTGTATTCTGTAACTCTGCCTCAGTTTTGGAAGGTTTTTAATATATGATACTTCTTACTTAAAAAAAAAAAAAGTGTTAATCATATTTGAAAGAGCTATTTATATAACTATTTTATAATTTTTTTATTTTTTTCATAAATTAGTTATGAGATAGTATTATTTTATTGTTTTTCTAATAAATTTAAATATTTTTAAGTTAATTTTATTATTTATTTATTATTATTGTTAATTATTATTATTATTGAAAAATTAAAAAAAATTAAAAAAATAAATCATATTTTGTTATAAAAAGTGTAACTACAAACCTATAAAAAAAAAATGAAGCAACTAACTCTCTCACCAAAAAAGGGTTAACCTTGTTGTGAAAAATAACAAGTCCATATCTCAATATGGAGGCCATGCCTTCAGTCGGTAGGCGATTGATTTTTCTTATATCCGAGCAGTCACGACAATTTATCTTACACACTAATACTATTATATATCTCAAAATTTGTCTTACATAATAATGATATGTCCAATAGACAGTCTGATAGTATGATGTAGCTCATAGTTTGTTTTACATAATAATCATATAGCTCATACTTTTTTTACAAAAACTTTCAGAGAAAATCTTATAAAATATTTTTTTCCATCAAAAGTATTCTCCATAAAAATCAAGATATTGTAGCATGCATCATCTAGAAAGAGTATCATGTAGGTGAAACTTGTCCCTCCAAAGATTCAAATAGCTAAGAGTATCATAACTTCAAACAATCCTATAAGAAAAAATGCATGTTCTTAGATACGGGAATTACCCTCCACCACTTCTTAAATGATTCATTTCCCAGATTCCAACAACAATCCCTCTTTAGCTCCAGTGCCCTGTTCCCTATAAAAATGACTAAAAAAACTTGTGAATAAATATTTCAATATTTATAACTCTTTATAAATTAGTCTCAACAAAACATATAGCCAACATCCATCAGCAACCAACATGAAAGATATTTTGAAAAATATTTTAAAACCCAAAATCTTTTCAACATTGCTTCTACCTCTCCCAAACACTACTTTATACTTTAAATAAAAAAACACATCCTAAATAAATATTAATAACACACTCTATCTTTTTATTAAAAAAATTAACTTAGATATAAACATATTTATGATTTTAAATTTTAACCCATAATTATAATTATTCAGACTCAAAGATTACATCTTATTTTTTTTTAATCAGCGCACTTTTATCTCGGACTCACTCTCACTCTTTATAAGTACTAATTGTTTGGCATCCAATTGTTAATAATATGGACACGCTGTAAAACATACAGGTAACCTAAGAAGAGGGTGCCTTAGCAATTGTGAAGATAATTACCGAGATTAAAAAAATAATAAGTACCTGAAGCCTTTTTAATAAGGTAAAAGACTGCATTCTAGACATCCTTTCCATCATGTGTAAATCCTTCAATAGTTTGTGATGTCATGTAACTATTTGAATGATACTGTTGAGAAATAGTAACATTACTCACCATTCTACAAGCTTGAGAACTTCACCCATGAACATCCCTTGCTGTAATTGCTTACCCTGCATTTTCAAGCTCGTGCTTGACTGGTAGACCAGTGACTGTGCCCGCCGAAACCACCATAAAATACACCCAGTTAAAGATGAAATGAAACATGGTAACAGATAATAACGTAAATCCACTCAAATTCCAAGAAACAAGGAGGGAAGTTTGTAACCTAGAGAAAATTAACCTGAATCCTCCATTAAACTATTTGGCCATGCAAAGCTAAGGAAGAAAATATAAAACATCGTAGAGAAGTTGAGGCCACCGTTCTCCAATTAGGCTCTGAAATGAAGAGAATGCTCAGAATGCAATAAGAAGAAATTGAGGTGTGTGCAGGTCATTCACCAAGACACTAAATGGCGCAGCCACACCCTCACTAGAGCACGCCCTCTTTCCCAGGACCTTCTCTTCTTCCTCAGCCTGAAGAACTTAACGGTTCTTCTACTTCCCTATCAGGAAGTCTGCACCCCACAGGTTCTCTTCGGCGCAATCCTCCCTTCTTTTCTTTCGGAGGATCGAAACTCGCGACTTCGCAAGTTCTCAGTTGATCGATGGGCTCTCGAATCCCCGAGACCTGAGATGTCATTCAATGTTGACTTCCTCTTTCCTCTATCGGGACTTCAGCTCTATCGTGGCTTCGCTACTCGTGATACCAAGCACTCGGCTCTTCGACTCCTGAGTCCCGATGTGTTGAAACTCCGATACGATCATATCGCGCTTTCGCTACTCGCAACCTCACGCCTTCGTGACTTGGAGTACCCAATACTTGGGTTCTCAACCTACGAACTTCTGAGTTCGTGATATCTCCCGATCTCTACCACCTGTCTTCCACTCCCTCCTGCATCCTGCACTCTACCCTTTGGTTGTTGGGATATCGCATCTCGCAATTTCGCAATTCTTGATGCAATCCCTTGCAGCTCCAACTGTAGAACTCCCGATACACAATATTTCATGTAGATCTAACAGCCCCTATGGCCTGGATCAATGGCTCTACCCCTCCTGAGATCCGAACCTTCAGTCGTTCACACTGTAATCTCCTTGCACCTCCGTAAGATCCAATGGCCCACACAATTTCACAAAATATCCTCGAAGGATTCCGTCCGTCCATTCTTCTCTTGCAAAAACTGCAAAATGAAGAAATGCCTCTCCACGAGACTTGTCCACTCGTTCGCCAACCTGAAATGCCTCCTTCAAACTTCCAATAGTAGTTTCCCCTATGCTTACCCTTCAGTAAATTCGAAGGTCTATTCCTCCTGGGCTTCCTTGCGATTCTTAAATCCTTAGAAGGAATTTTGCACGCACTCCTTGCGGAAAATCTTCAACCTTGTCTAAATGTTGAACTCCCTCGACTCTGCGCACTCCTGCAACAGTAGTCTTTCAAAGATTTGCTCAGGTTCACAACCCTGAGGCTTTTCCTTGGCCTGTGCACTCCTTGCACGACACTTGTGCCTAACTGCACCTTCGAGAAAATGAGGACAAAAGCTATCTCTAATTGAACCCTTCTGTCAACGCACTCCTTGCGGACACTTCAACTGCGCTCCTTGCAGGAATTCTCTGGCTCAATTAGAGAAACAAATGAAACTCATTCACTCACCCTCTCATACTTCAATTCAACCATGAAATCACATACACAACATATAAAAGAAAATGTATGATAGGAAGCAAACATTCATGAGAATAATCAATATCAACACACAGAGAATCAACACAAACCATGAATTTGAGTCAGAGTTCTTCTATTAATTTGAACGTCTGTACATGGGTGTTCTTCACACAGCTCTCTACTTTCTCTTCTTCTGAATTCTCTAGCTAATGTTACAATGATACAAATGAGGTTGTCTATATCCGTTTTCCCTCTCAAATTCTAAAGCTACCAAATCTACAATTAAATTCCTATCTACTAGCATTAACTATATTAAATGTTGTCTATCTACCTAAGGATGAGAGCTATCCGCTCAAGGTGCATTACAATATACAAAGTGTGCCTTCATAAATGGCTTCATTTAAAGACTTGCGCAACAATTCCCAAAGATTTTCCAAAATTCATGCTAGCTAGTCCAACTATCTTCCGCTTCGCGCTAGCTCACTTGATGTGCTGGCGATGCTCCTGCATCATACTCCTCGGCTTGGAAAATTTCATGGGCTCCTGTCCATGAGCTCCTGCATGGTGCATCCATGCTTTTGTATCATCGCTTTAGTCTCCAAGCTGGCATCTTCCAATGGGTGGCCCTTCCATTTGACCAGATACTTGAAGTATTCCTTTCTTCGGGTATTCTTACCCACTCTCTTGTCCAGTATGCACTCCATCTACGACTTTTCTGCTATCGGCATCTGCTTCATCCACTGGATCATTGGTTGCTCAGTTGCAGTCTCTTCTTCTCCAGCCCTATATGGGTATAAATCTGCGATATTGAATATCGCAGATATCCAAATTTCATCCGGCAATTCAATCTCATAAGCATTCTCTCTGAATTTCTTCAGGACCTTGCATGGTCTGATTTTCTTCATTTTTAGTTTATTTTATGTTCCCCTTGGGAACCTTTCCTTTCTCAAATGTGCCAGAACCAGATCACCAACTTCAAATTGAAGTTGTCTCTAATGTTGATCTGCTCTGCACTTATACTTTTGATTTGAGTCTATCAGTCGTTGCTTCACCCTGTTGTGAAGTTCCTTCATCGCTTCAGCGAATTGTTCTGCACTAGCACTGTTAGTCGTAGTCTGTTCTGAATCTCGCAATTCAGAAACTCCTCTAGGCTGCATTCCATATACAACCTAAAATGGACTTCTGCCTGTGCTCCTGTTCACTGAGTCGTTGTATGCAAACTCTGCCTGTGGCAATATGCTATCCCAGCTGCTGTGGTGCTCTGTCACCAAGCTTCTCAGCAAGTCTCCCAGACTTCTGTTGACCACTTCCGTCTATCCATCCATCTGAGGATGATAAGCAGAACTAAACGCCAATTTAGTTCCTAGCTTCTTCCATAAGGTCTTCCAAAAATTCCCTATGAATTTTGTGTCCCTGTCCGAAACTACACTCTTCGGCAATCCATGAAGTCGAATGACCTCCTTGAAAAACAAATTTGCGATATGCATCGCATCGCTGGTCTTCAGGAATGGAATGAAATGTGCCATCTTAGAAAACCTGTCAACTACCACAAAGACGGAATCAAATCCTCTTTGCGTCCTAGACAAACCCAATACAAAATCCATGCTTATCGCCTCCCATGGCCTCTTTGGTATGGGCAATGGATGATAAAATCCCACATTCTGTTTCCTTCCCTTTGAATGCTAACAAATTTGATATTTGTCAACAAATCACTTGACATCTGCTCGCATGCCCAACCAAAAGTATGATTTGATGAACTTCACAAATGTCTTATCGTGACTGAAATGTCCTGCCAATCCACCACTGTGCTATTATTTTAACAGGTTCTCCCTCATGGAGCAATTCAGAATACACAGTTGATTGCCTCTGAACAAAAATCCCTCCTAGATCATATAATCTATACAAGGACTCCTATCTCTGAGAACTGGATTCTCAGCTGATTCATAAGCTTCTCCAAAATCTGCATCTCCTGCGTACATGTCCCTGAGATTATCAAAACCCAATGTTTTGATTCGGAACTCCTGCAACAACAAACACTTTCTTCTCAAAGCATCAACCACTTTATTAGTAGTACCTGAAATATGATTAATCACAAATGTGAAATTTTGCATATACTCTACCCATTTTGCATGTTTCTGATTCAACTTCTCCTGTTGAGTCACAAACTGCAATGCATGATTATCACTATACAATACAAATTCTTTCGGGATCAAGTAATGCCTCCATTTTTTCAGTGCCTATATGATAGCATAAAATTCCTTATCATACGTGGAGTATTTCAATTTTGCCTCATCCATCTTCTCACTGAAATATACAACCGTCCTGTCTTCCTGACTCAAGACCGCACCTATGGCATATTCGCTTGCATCACATTTCACCTGAAATGTCTTTTGAAAATCTGGCAACACCAACACTGGTTGTTCCATAATCTTCCGCTTCAACATATTGAGGCTCTTCTTAGCCTCTATTGTCCAGTGAAAAGATTTATGCTTCTTCTTCACTGTATCCATCATCGCTGTGCTAATTCCACTGAAATCCCTGATGAACTTTCAATAGAAACTAGCCAAACCATGAAAACTCCTCACCTCAAAAACATTTCTCGGTGATGGCCAATTCTTGATCACTTCCACTTTATCCGGATCCATCCTCAACTCATTCATCGGTATGACAAATCCCAAGTAAATGAGTTTTATCTTCATAAATGAGGACTTCTTCATATTTATCAACAACTTCTCCTATTGTAGCTTCTTCATCACAATGGCCAAATGCTTCAGATGTTCAGTCTTCGTCTTACTGAAAATTAGTATGTCATCCAGATATACAACGACAAAGTTACCGATGAATTCCTTCAGGACTTCATTCATCAACCTCATGAATGTACTCGGTGCATTCGTCAAGCCAAACGACATGACTAGCCACTCATACAATCCTTCATTGGTTTTGAAGGCTATTTTCCACTCATCGCCTTCCCTCATGTGAATCTGGTGATATCCACTCTTCAGATCAATCTTTGAAAAAAAAAAATTCCCCACTCAGGCAATCCATCGGGTCATCCATTCTCGGCAATGGAAACCTATACCTGATAGTTATTATGTTGATCGCCCTTGAGTCAGTACACATTCTCCATCCTCCATTCTTCTTTGGACTAAGTACTGTCAGAACAACACATGGACTCAAGCTTTCTCTGACCAATCCTTTGTCCAATAACTCTTGGACCTGCCTCTTAACCTCCTCATTTTCTTGCGGTGTCAATCTGTACACGGCTTTGTTTGGCAAACTGGCTCTTGGTATGAGGTCTATGTGATGACTCACACTCCTTATCGGTGGCAAAGAACGAGGTAATTCATCCACTATGATATCAGTGAACTCTCCCAGTAGTTCCTGAATCTCATTTGGTAAGTCATCCACTCTTGTGCTAGTCAGAACAATCCTCGGCTTCCTGACCACAAAGAATTGTGGATCTTCTTTCTTCTCCATCTTTGTAAGAAGTTCCTTCCCACTCATGAGAAGTACAATGTTGTTCACTTCCAGTTTCACCTCCTTATCCTTTATTGGAAGCAATCTATGTGTTCTTCCATCCTTCTCCAGGGTATATGTGTTAATTCTCCCATCATGAACCACATTTATGTCATATTACCATGGTCTACCTAGCAATAAATGACATACATCCATAGGAATGACATCACATAAGACCTTATCATTATACCCTCCTCTCTTGAATTCAACTAAACACTGTTTAGTGACACTCACCTGATGTCCCTTCTGTAGCCATGAAACTTTATATGGACTCAGGTGATTAGTCGTCTCTAGCTCCAGATTTTCCACCATCTTGGTTGAAACGAGATTATCCGTGCTACCGTTTTCCACGATAACCTTGCACACCCAATCCTTGGTCTTGCAATTTGTTCTAAAAAGTCTGGTCCTTTGAGCTAAGTCCTCCACCTCCTTCCCAGGTGTTAAGAGAACTTTACGCATCATCAATGACCTTCCACCTTATGTGTCTTCAGTCTCAACATCCCACTTCTGCGCTTTAGTGATGTGAGCTTCTCCACTATCCTTCTTCTTCTCTAGACACTCAAATGACCTGTGCCCATTCTTTCCACATGTGAAACATGTGATTACTCCACCTCTTCCTCTTCCTCTACCTCTGGTACGAGGAAAAGTATTTCCCTCAGCATATCCTCCGCTCTGCTCTGTATGTTGCCTTCCCTGTTCAAAATGTGGTCCTCGCTGTTAGGTTCCACCTCTTTCAACTCTATCCTGAGGTTTCTTCCATTCCTCTTTGGGTTTCTGGTATTTGTACGGGGAAACTACTCTGCCTCTGGGCTGACTCCTACCTCGTCCTTGCTAACCTTGCTTACGGCTCATCTTCTCTTTGGATTTCAGAGCCATCTAATAAGAATCCTCTACAGTTCGGATGGTTACCATGCTCAATTCATCCTAAATGTCATATCTCAGACCATTCAGATATCTAGCGACTTTCTCATCATCGCTCTCCCGATGACATGCTCTGATGTTTAGTCGATAGAATTCCTCAGTGTATTCTTTCACTATCATCAGCTTCTGTCTCAGGTTCTACATCCTCCTGAATAGAGTAATTTTATAGTCTCTTGGGATGAACTTCGCCTTCATCTTCGCAATCATGCGATCCCAACTCTTGATCTTCTGCTTGCCTTTGCAGTTTCTGTATGCTTGTAGCTCGTCCCACCATAATGCTGCATGTCCTTTCAAACGTGTGACAAAATGCCTAACCTTCTTATCCTCTTCGATCTCTTCATAGTCGAAGTAGGTATCAAGATCTCTAATCCAGTCTAGTATCTCTTCTACATCCAAGTTCCCCTCATAGACTAGGATGTCCATCTTCACTTTCGCACCCATCCTAGTGATAGCTTTAATTAATCGCTCAGTTGATGCATCTTCAGCTGCAACTTCCTCGTCTCGTTCAGCCTCTACTTCGTTGTCAGAATCACTAAGATCCCCTGCACCAGCTGTGCATCTTTGCGCTGTCTCCATCTCCTCGAGTCTTGCTCGGAGATCTCTCATATGTCTCTCCATTTATGGATTTCCTGCTGGCTTGCCTCTTCTTCGCACCTCTCTATCCTCTGGATCAAGTGACTGCCTCTCTCGTCTGGGTGGCATGGTGAATTTTCCTCTTCTTTCTCTACTACAGAAAGCAAAGAACAACCTGCTCTGATACCAAACCTGGCGCAGCAGCACACTCACTGGAGCACGCCTGCTTTCTCAGGACCTTCTCTTCTTCCTCGGCCTGAAGAACTCAACGGTTATTCTACTTCCCTATCGGGAAGTCTGCACCCCATAGGTTCTCTTCGGTGTGATCCTCCATTCTTTTCTTTCAGAGGATCAAAACTCGTGACTTCGCACGTTCTCGGTTGATCGTTGGGCTCTCGAATCCCTAAGATCCGAGATGTCAATCAACGCTAACTTCCTCTTTCCTCTATCGGGACTTTGGCTCTATCGTGGCTTCGCTACTCGAGATACCAAGAACTTGGCTCTCCAACTCCCGAGTCCCGATGCGCCGAAACTCCGATACGATCCTATCTTGCTTTCGCTACTCTCAACCTCGGGCCTTCGTGACTTGGAGTACCTAATACTTGGGTTCTCACCCTGCGAACTTCCAAGTTCGCGAGATCTCCCAATCTCTGCCACCTATATTCCACTCCCTCCTGCGTCTCGCACGCTACCCTTTGGTTGTCAGGATATCGAGTCTCGCGATATCGCAATTCTTGATGCAATCCCTTGCAGCTCCAACTCAAGAAATCCCGATACACGATATTTCGTGTAGATCTAACGGCCCCTGTGGCCTGGATCAATGGCTCTGCCCCTCTTGACCTTCGAACCTTCAGTATTTCACGCCGTAATCTCCTTGCACCTTCCTAATATCCAACGTCCCACGAAACTTCATGAAATCTCCTCGAAGGATTTCGTTCATCCGTTCTTCCCTTGCAAAAACTGCAAAATGAAGAAGTGTCTCTCCATGAGACTTGTCCACTCGTTCGCCAACCTGAAATGACTCCTTCAAACTTCTAATAGTAGTTTCCCCTGCACTTACCCTTTAGTAAATTCGAATGTCTATTCCTTCTGAGCTTCCCTGGGATTCTTAAATCCTTAGAAGGAATTTTGCACGCACTCCTTGTGGCAAATCTTCAACCTTGTCTAAGTGTTGAAGTCCCTCGACTCTGCGCACTCCTGCAAAAGCAGTCTTTCAAAGATTTGCTCAGGTTTTCAACCCTGAGGCTTTTCCTTGGCCTGTGCACTCCTTGCACGACACTTGTGCCTAACTGCACCTTCAAGAAAATGAGGACAAAAGCTATCTCTAATTGAACCCTTGTGTCAACGCACTCCTTGCGGACACTTCAACTGCACTCCTTGTAGGAATTCTCTGGCTCAATTAGAGAAACAATTAAAACTCATTCACTCACCCTCTCAGACTTCAATTCAACCATGAAATCACATACACAGCATATAAAAGAAAATGTATGACAGGTAGCAAACATTCATGAGCATAATCAATATCAACACACGGAGAATCAACACAAACCATGAATTTGAATCAGAGTTCTTCTATTAATTTGAACGTCTGTACATGGGTGTTCTTCACACATCTCTCGGCTTGCTCTTCTTCTGAATGCTCTAGCTAATGTTACAATGATACAAATGAGGGTGTCTATATCTATTTTCCCTCTCAAATTCTAAAGCTATCAAATCTACAATTAAATTCCTATCTACCATCATTAACTATATTAAATGTCGTCTATCTACCTAAGGACGAGAGCTATCCACTCAAGGTCCATTACAATATACAAAGTGTGCCTTCATAAATGGCTTCATTTAAAGACTTGTAGAACAATTCCCGAAGCTTTTCCAAAATTCGTGCTAGCTAGTCCAGCTGTCTTCTGCTCCGTGATGGCTCGCTTGATGTGCTGGCGATGCTCCTGCATCATACTCCTCGACTTGAAAAATTTCATGGGCTCCTATCCATGAGCTCCTACACGGTCTGTCCATGCTTTTGTATCATCGCTATAGTCTCCTAGCTGGCATCTTCCACTGGGTGGCCCTTCCATTTGACCAGATACTCGAAGTATTGCTTTCTTTGGGTATTCTTACCCACTCTCTTGTCCTGTATGCACTCCATCTGCGGCTTTTCTGCTATCGGCATCTGCTTCATCCACTGGATCACTAGTTGCTCAATTGTAGTCTATGCTTCTCCAGCCCTGTATGGGTATAAATCTGCGATATTGAATATCATAGATATCCTGATTTCATCCGGCAATTCAATCTCATAAGCATTCTCTCCGAATTTCTTCAAGACTTTGCATTGTCCGATTTTCTTCATTTTCAGTTTATTGTATGTTCCCCTCGGGAACCTTTCCTTTCTCAAATGTTCCAGAACCAGATCACCAACTCCAAATTGAATTTTTCTCTGATGCTAATCTGCTCTGCACTTATACTCCTAATTTGAGTCTATCAATCGCTGCTTCACCCTGCTGTGAAGTTCCTTCACCGCTTCAGCGAATTCTTCTGCACTAGCACTGCTAGTCGCAGTCTGTTCTAAATCTCGCAATTTAGAAACTCCTCTCAGCTGCATTCCATATACAACCTGAAATGGACTTCTTCCTGTGCTCCTGTTCACTGAGTCGTTGTATGCAAACTCTTCCTGTTGAAATATGTTGTCCCAACTACTGTGGTGCTCTGTCACCAAGATTCTCAGCAAGTCTCCCAGACTTCTATTGACCACTTTCGTCTGTCCATCCATCTGAGGATGATAAGAAGAACTAAATGCCAAGTTAATTCCTAGCATCTTCCATAAGGTCTTCCAAAAATTCCCTATGAATTTTGTGTCCCTATCTGAAACTATACTCTTCGGCAATCCATGAAGTCGAATGACCTCCTTGAAAAACAAATTTGCAATATGCATCGCATCGCTGGTCTTCTGGCATGGAATGAAATGTGCCATCTTAGAAAACCTGTCAACTACCAAAAAGACAGAATCAAATCCTCTTTACGTCCTCCACAAACCCAATACAAAATCCATGATTATCGCCTCCCATGGCCTCTCTGGTATGGGAAATGGCTGATAAAATCCCGCATTCTGTTTCCTTCCCTTCGAATGATGAAAAATTCGACATCTATCAACAAATCTCTTGACATCTGCTCGCATGCCCAGCCAAAAGTATGATTAGCTCAACTTCGCGAATGTCTTATCATGACCGAAAAGTCCTACCAATCCACCACTGTGCTATTCTTTTAACAAGTTGTCCCTCATGGAGCAATTCGAAATATAGAGTTGATTGCCTCTAAACAACAATCCCTCCTGGATCATATAATCTATCCAAGGACTCCTGTCTCTGAGAACTGGATTCTCAGTTGATTCATAAGCTTCTCCAAAATCTGCATCTCCTACATACATGTCCCTGAGATTATCAAAACCCAATGTTTTGATTCGGAACTCCTGCAACAACAAACACTTTCTGCTCAAAGCATCATCCACTTTGTTAGCAGTACCCGAAATATGCTTAATAAAAAATGTGAAATTTTGCATATACTCTACCCATTTTGCATGTTTCTGATTCAACTTCTCCTGTTGAGTCACAAACTGCAATGCATGATTATCACTATACAATACAAATTCTTTGGGGATCAAGTAATTCCTCCATTTTTTCAGTGCCTGTATGATAGCATGAAATTCCTTATCATACGTGGAGTATTTCAGTTTTTCCTCATCCAGCTTCTCACTGAAATATGCAACCGGCCTATCTTCCTGACTCAAGACCACTCCTATGGCATATCCGATTGCATCATATTTCACCTGAAATGTCTTTTGAAAATCCGGCAACACCAACACTGGTTGTTCTGTAATCATCTGCTTCAACAGATTGAAGATCTTCTCAACCTCTGTTGTCCAGTGAAAAGATTTATGCCGCTTCTTCACTGTATCAATCATCGCTGCGCTAATTCCACTGAAATCCCTGATGAACTTTCAATAGAAACTAGCCAAACCATGAAAACTCCTCACCTCAAAAACATTTCTCGGTGATGGCCAATTCTTGATCACTTCCACTTTATCTGGATCCATCCTCAACTTCTTCATATTTATCAACAGCTTCTCCTGTTGTAGCTTCTTCATCACAATGGCCAAATGCTTTAGATGTTCAGCCTTCATCTTACTAAAAATTAGTATGTCATCCAGATATATGACAACAAATTTACCGATGAATTCCTTCAGTACTTCATTCAAGAACCTCATGAAGCTACTTGGTGCATTCGTCAAGCCAACTGACATGACTATCCACTCATACAATCCTTCATTGGTTTTGAAGGTTGTTTTCCACTCATTGCCTTCCCTCATGCGAATCTGGTGATATTCACTCTTCAGATCAATCTTTGAAAAACAATTCGCCCTACTCAGGCAATCCATCAGGTCATCCATTCTCGGCAATGGAAACCTGTACCTGATAGTTATTTTGTTGATTGCCCTTGAGTCGATACACATTCTCCATCCTCCATCCTTATTTGGACTGAGTACTGTCAGAAAAGCACATGGACTCAAGGTTTCTCTGACCAATCCTTTGTCCAATAACCCCTGGACCTGCCACTTAACCTCCTCATTTTCTTGCGGCATCAATCTATACACATCTTTATTCGACAAACTGGCTCCTAGTATGAGGTCTATCTGATGACTCACACTCCTCATCGGTGGCAACGAATGAGGTAATTCGTCCACTATGATATCAGCGAACTCTCCCAGCAGTTCCTGAATCTCATCTGGTAAGTCATCCACTCTTGTGCTAGTCAAAACAATCCTCGGCTTCCCGACGACAAAGAATTGTGGATCTTCTTTCTTCTCCATCTCTATAAGAAGTTCCTTCCCACTCATGAGAAGTACTGTGTTGTTCACTTTTGATTTCACCTCCTTATCCTTTATTGGAAGCAATCTGTGTGTTCTCCCATCCTTCTCCAGGGTATATGTGTTCATTCTCCCATCATGAACCACATTTCTGTCATATTTCCATGGTCTACCCAACAATAAATGACATACATCCATAGGAATGACATCACATAAGACCTTATCATTATACCCTCCTCTCTTGAATTCAACTAAACACTATATAGTGACACTCACCTTATGTCCCTTCTATAGCCATGAAACTTTATGTGGACTCGGGTGATCAGTCATCTCCAGCTCCATCTTTTCCACCATCTTGGTTGAAACGAGACTATCCGTGCTACCGCTGTCCACCATAACCTTGCACACCCAATCCTTGGTCTTGCAAGCTGTTCTAAAAAGTTTGGTCCTTTGAGCTAAGTCCTCCACCTCCTTCCCAGGTGTTAAGAGAACTTTATCCATCATCAGCGACCTTCCACCTTCTGTGTCTTCAGTCTCAACATCCCGCTTCTGCGCTTCGGTGATGTGATCTTCTTGTAAGTTTTAAACCTGCGAAGTAAAGCAATGCATATATATTCTTAAGCAATACAGAAATTAATCAATGGCTCATACACAGAATACACAGAGATCTTTACCGGAAACCCTCAACCGGGAAAACCTTTCTTTTTCATTAT